>OY979716.1:84754541-84992041 GCA_963855995.1 Muricea muricata | reverse complement strand
CACGACCAAGTTACAATGAACAACAAAGGTTTCATTAATCTTATTTAACAGTTATTTAAACATATTTAACAGTTGTTTCAAATTATTTAAAAGTATACACATTAGGTGTAAACATCCAAATAGTGCTTTTGTTGTGTTTGCAAACTTTTCAATCAACCCAACATTATTACTGGTACTGTACAGATATTTATGTTTTATTATATTTTGAGGATTGCAGTTCAGCAAATGAAAGTTGTGTTTAGGGGTTATGGGTTTATATTATAGATTACAGTCAAAATACAAAAAGTGTCCCACTTCCGTTTGTGTAGTCTGTTGCGACTTCCTGTAATACCAGTTAATCAACTGCCAATTACAGAAGCCTTTTCATAACTACAGTAACGTGTACAGAAAGCGCCACAATTTGAACAATTTAACATATAAAAAAAAATTCGCCTGGTGGCGTATATGCGCCAGGTAAACCAATTCGTGACGAGGTGCGAAGCAAAATAACTGACTTGTTTGCGCAAGGATTTACATATTCTGAAATTGCTAGAGAAGTAAGAGTTGATTCCAAAACCTACAAAAAAATTATTTCTAAAAGTATTAATACTGGTTCCATCTCGCCTGGAAGATCCACGGGACGAAAAGCAACTGTGGGCAACCTAGATAGTGTTAAATTTGTTGAATATTTAAAATCAACTCAACCGAGCATAACAGCCAAGATAATTCAACGAAACTTCGCACACTTAGGCGCAGAACACGTGCCTGGTTTACCTACAATAAACAAAATTGCTCGTGATAAATTAGGATACACGTATAAAAAAATTCAGACGACTCCAGCGGAATCTGAAAGGGACAACGTAAAAATCAGGTTTTTTGAATTTATGGCAATGATGTCAAACACTGATCCGACAACACTACATTTTTTCGATGAAAGTTCCGTGGTAAGAACATCTGGAAACCGTTTATACGGCCATTCGGCTCGCGGTCAACCGGCTTACGAATTACAACGCTACGCTTCTGATGCGACGTTTACTATCAATTTACTTCACAGTGTGTTTGGAGTAGATCACTTTAGTGTGATGAAATGCCGATTACGAAAGAATCCAGATTTCACCGAAAATTTCACTGAACTGGCAATATCATTAGCACTTGACAATGTGACTCCAGAGCTTTCACGTCGTGTTTTTAGACATTGTGGATACATTACTCATTAAATTCGTTATATACAAACATTTTTAACAGAACTCCTTGATTTACATTAAAAACAAATAGCAAGATGTATTTGAAACATACATGTTTATAAATCACACGAAATATTAACAACGTGCGTACAGGCGACCAAGCTTTGTTTGAATAAAATTCCCTAGTTAGTCTGATATCTATTTCTCTCGCAAAAAAATTTTTTGCTTAGTGTAAATTGTCAGATAGAACGTCATAGCTATAATCAGTTAAAAAACGTACACAAAAACTTGATTGCCTGTAAACCTTTTTTAATGTTACAATAAGATCAAATGTACTTTCAAGTAAGCTACTTCAGCTTAAATCAGTGTCCTGCAGTATGACTCAACAAATATGGATATGCATGCATACATAGCTGTTCAACTCCAATATGCTATTAGAACTTAACAAGTAAATGGAAAAATATGAATGCAGTTCAACGTCAGCATGTATCAACATTTATCTTTGAGAGACGCAGCAAGCAATAACGTGTCGATATTAAGGCGGGTACTATCAACTACATTTCCACTACTAAAATTATTTATTACAGCGGTGGTTTGAGACGGCGACTGCCTAACGTGTTCGGTGTTCTGACTCACCGCACTTGGGATAGGACTTGACGGATACGATAAAACGCAAGCATATGAACAGGTTGCTTTGGTAGTATCAGCTGTAACAGGCGGTTCGGAAATAGTAATTCTAGGTATTGATGTTGGTGTTATTTCACTTTGTCCATGGTTCGTACTGTCGAGTCCATAATTAGTACAGTCAAAATCAATTGACTGATTGTAAGATGATGATTTTTGTTTTTGAAGTTTCTTTTTACTCCTATGTTTACGCTTCTTACGAAAATGAGCACGCTTTCTCTTCAAACTTTTAGCAGCTTTATCCTTGTACCTGTCATATGATGTTTCTGAAAATGACGACGAACTGTCCGATATTGAACTACCCGAATCACTATCGTCAACACTAGAGTCACCGATCTGTTTTTCATAGGTAAGCCGTTTTCTACTCGTGCTGCTAAATTTAATTGGGCTAACTTTAGTCCCGTCATACGAATCATCAATAGCAAATTTCCCACTTGTTTGGTTTATTTTCGCATGCTCGCGCTCGAGAATGCTCTTTAAAAAATTCCTGTCATCTGCACCTTTCGTGGGAACTTTACAATTAAAAGCTGATCGCAAGATTCTGAGATCTCTAAATAGATTTGCTCGGTTTTTGTAACGGTTCCAGTCCAGCACTTTCAAGCTGGTGTCATTTCTTGAAAAAAGTACGCTTCTGATTTGCTCTCGAACTCTGAAATTATTTTTATGGACTCCTTACCTTTATCAATATCTTTTTTCAACTGATTCACTTGCCTTTTGATCTCGTTCAATTTTTGGGTATGCTCCGGATGTAATTTCTTTTGACCACAATAGTGAAATCCAACGCAGGATACATACTCATAAGCGTGTCGGGCGTCATTCCTATGTCCTTTGTGATGACAATTTTCGCACACAGTCGCACTTCGCCCTAAAGGTTCTAGTTCTTGTACAGGTTGTTCAAGCAAGCGCAACTCTTCCTGCAAAGACATCAGTTTATCTGAACGGTTTTGATTCTGTTCTTCGAACTCGGCTGCTTTTTTATAAATAATTCCGCTATTCTGACCATGTTTATCAGTAACAGACATCGACGCCTTAAAGCAAATTATACATTTTCACAACTTACAGCGTGAAATCAATTCTTAGTGACCATACACTGATTACATACCGTCCCCAATTATTCATCTCTCTCATCCGACGAGCAACCTTTCTGAAGTGAAAATTATACAGTAAATACAATTACTAAGCAAGCTTCAAACACATGACGAATCATGCAAATACAGTAATTCTGTTTATTCAATCAAACGTAAAATAAAATACAGTAAGGCAGTCTTACCTTTCTCAATGCACGAAGCTTCAATTCCAAAACCCTTAGCTCAACAAGTTTTAGTTTATGAGGAGCTTTAAACATCAACTGCAGATTCTCATCACGCATTTCGTTCAAACTTCCAACAGTTGTAAACCCGTGACTTTCAAATATTTCATATACATGTTCCATTTGCAACGCTTTAAGCCAAGTCTTTGTTGGAGTTGTAGAAAATGTTTCCATCGTGTTAGTGTAAAGTTACTGTAAATAGACGCTCTACTTTTTAAAAACAACAGAGCCATGCATACCTACATAATTTAGCAACTCAGGCACAAGAGCAACGCTACTGTGTTCTATAACCACTCCCTTTGTACACGTTACTGTAGTTGTGAAAAGGCTTCTGTAGTTGGCAGTTAATTACAGGAAGTCGCAACAGACTACACAAGCGGAAGTGGGACACTTTTTGTATTTTGACTGTAAACCTATATTTTATATCTGACTTGCAGGGATGGAGAAACTGATTTCTTTGTGTGCTATATGTGAAAGCAATAATTTCCTGGCAATTCCTGCACACCTACACAAATGTGCTCTCAGATCCAATTTTAGAGTATTATATAGCACTGCTAATATTTGATATTTTTAGAACTTTGAAACCTGTGTAAGAAGGCCTCTAGGCAACCTTGTTTGTCTAATTCTAGGTATGATGAAATCAATATATTAATTCTTTTAGTTGGCAGTCACACTCCAGTATATTTTTGCTGGGGACTCACAGCTTATGCTGGATTCATCCCTGCATGTCAGTTGACTTTAAGCTTGTTGTTTTTTGTAAGTTGCTGTTTTAATAATTTTTATCACAAAATAGAAAAATGTCTTTACCATTGTAATAAATTTTATCCATTGCCTGTTGAGATATAAGCAAGTACCAGTAATTTTACTGCATATTGTATATTATACAACACATTCACAATGTTTTGGAACAGTATTCATATCACTAGATCATCAGGCAGGTTGATGCGAACATAGTGAGTCAGTATTTTTCTCACAACTTCACCTTCACTATTGTTGCATGAATACACAGGATCCGGTAAGTTAGCAGTTTTCTCATTTGTTTTTCCATGTTGAATTTGGTGAGAATGTCTTCATTAATGTATGATGAGTACTGCTCACTGTAGTTATGCAGCTTACAAAGCATGCATAGACAACAATTGGTACTTTTTCCAACTTGAAATCAATCTTTTTGGTTAAAACAGCCCATCTTGCTTTTAATCGCCCGAAGGCACATTCGATCGGATTTCTAGCTGATCTTAACAAGTTGTTAAAAACAACTTCTCGTTGTTTTGACATGTGTCATATTCTTTCATGCAAAAAGGTGTAAGTGGGTAGGCTGGACCACCAATTAGGTAATTTGGGACTTTTTCGTAGCCAGGTAAAACAGACTGAAACACTCGTGGCAACTTTTCATTTCGTAATTTATCATTTACTGATGAATTCGCAAACACCTTAGCGTCATGCACGCTGCCCGGCCAACGACATTCTACGTCCATAAATGTTCCTTTGTAATCGCATACTGCTTGTACATTCAAAGAATGAAAACCCTTGTAACAATAGTAATCTTGCGGATTATCTGATGGAGAAATTATTGGTATGTGTGTACCATCTATGCAGCCAAAGGCCTGTTGCATTCCAAATTTCGATTCGAACTCTGCGACTTTCTTTCTCATCTCATTTTCATCTTGTGGCAGATGTATGTAAGTAGGACCTAACAGTTTTACAATAAATGTACACGTGTCTGTTATTATTTTAGAAGCAGTGTTTATCGCAATACCAAAAGCATTAGCCGTCATACATAATGAACCTGTATCTTTTAGGAAGTATAACGAGACCGCCAATTTCTTTTCAGTACTTACAACTCGGCTGTTGGGACTATTCGGATTTGGGGCAATTAAAGGACGTAACTTTTCTACCAGCTCTATAAAGGATTCTTTTGTCATTCTAAAATTTTTTTTCCAGGCTTCCTGTGGCGCTACACCATTTAACATGTTTTGCCACCATAAATCTGTTCGACCAGGTTTAAACCAATACCTCCGTTTCGCCCTTCTAAGTCGTCGTTGCTTTAACATCTTCAATCGCATTAGGAAATAATTGCGCTTTCGCAAATGTGCTTGACATAGAGCTTCCAGTAAGCGCCTTTCGTTTAATTTGTGAAGCAAAATGAAGCCATATAATTGAACGAGTATACATAAAAGACATATGAATTGTAAACAAATGAATGGCAATAGCATATTGTTTTGTCTTGCCATTTTGAATTAATTTAATTTTCCCGCGGTTTGGCGGACTCGTCCCAGTTTTTTAGAACGCACACTTGCGAGGAAAAGGTGGGATAAAAGGTGAGATATAAAGTGGGCTAAAATTCCATATGAAATCGATTTGAATATTAGCCCGGTTAACTGAACTGGCCCGGTTAACTGGGCCAGCTCACCTCATATGAACAGGCCCGGTTAACTGGGCCAGCTCACCACATATGAACAGGCCCTTAGTATAATCGCGTGATGGACGGACAATGTTCGGTTTCCGGACCGACGTTATTTAATAACATAACCAACATCAATAGAGGCAGAATGATGATGATGCGTAAAGTGGCTTGTAATCAGCGTAAATATATTGAATAAAAGTGAATGTTGAATCAGCCGTGCAGAAAAATTCGTTGAACGAAGACAGCGAATTCTGCAACACATGGTCCTTCGAGCCGGATAGACGAGGAAAGAAACGACAAAATGGGAGATTTAGCAAAATCGAAAAAGATACGAGGAGGCCATCGCGGGTATTTAAAGCAGATACTTGGTCAAGCGTCTGGGATGTTAGAGAACTTCACCGAGGAAGTTCGAAGTGAAGCTTCCCAGCTCAGAGAAGGGATAGTCGATTGTATAAAAACTTTACAAAATTTGGACGAAAAAATAGTTGAGCTAATTGCAAGCGACGAAGCATCAAGTGAACAGGACATTACGGAAGAAGTCGAGGAGGCTGGAAAGGTAAGAGCGGGGGCTAGAAAGACGCTAAAACAGCTGGATGAGAAGTTAAACGAGGATAACCACCATAACTCCGTTGTAGAATCGCCCTCAAATGTTGAGTCAATGTCAAATGGGTCCGTGGCGACGGCGAGTAAAGTTCGTGCCAAGTTGCCAAAATTAGAGGTGAAAAAATTCAAGGGAGATGTATGCAAATGTCAAGAGTTTTGGGACTCGTTCGAAAGCTCCATTCATTCCAACGATAGTTTATCAGGCGTGGTTAAATTCAATTATCTCAGAGGGCTTCTAGAAGAATCAGCGAAGTCTTGTATCTCGGGATTTTCGTTGACAGCGGCAAATTACAATTCTACTGTGGATATTTTAAAGGAGCGTTATGGGAAGAAGTCAGCCGTTCAACGTGCTCACATGCAACAGTTGATGAAAACCGAGCGTGTTAAGGATGAGAGAGATCTGCCGTCACTACGACGTTTATGTGATCGTGTCGAGACACACTACAGGGGTTTGGAAGCGCTTGGGATCGGAAAAAATACATATTCGTCGATCATTGTACCTAACATTTTGGACTGCCTACCCAAGTCAGTGTGTTTAATTATAACAAGGGAAAAGGAATTTCACGAATGGACGGTAGAGGATCTATTGAAACCTTTGAAAAGAGAGATCGAACTGAGAGAAGAACATATTCGCGAGTCGGAGAGTAAGAACAGTCGAGAGAACAGTCGTGAATCTGGCGACAGACCAAATTGGAAAAGAGGACAGTCTTCAGCGCACGCATTACACACGAAGTCAAAGGCAGAAGCATGTGCTTTCTGTTTGGGTGGTCATCGCCACGAAGACTGTAGTCGAGTGGGCAACAAGGACAAACGTAAGGAACTTTTACGAAAATACTCTCGTTAACAACTGTTAAAAACAGTCTAAGAAAGGGCCATTTGGCACGTAATTGTAGTGTTAAAGTAGTTTGTAATGTTTGTAAGGGAGAACATCACACGTCTTTGTGTGATCAGGGAAAGGTTTCGGAAAGTAAACCTAAGGGTCAAGAAGCAGTAGGGGAGGAAGGGAAAGTAAGCACCACATTAATTGTAAGTCCTAAAGAGGATATAGTTAATATGTGTATTTCTAAGGTTGCGTTGCAGACGGCTCAGGCAATGTTGGTTGGGCAGAAGAGCGGCCGTGTAAGGGTATTGTTGGACTCAGGGAGTCAGAGGACGTTCGTGACTGTAAAGGCGGCTAAGGCTTGTGGTTGCGAGGTTGTGCGTGCGGAAAATGTGTCTATTGGGACGTTTGGGCAAGGCGCATCAGGGTTAACAAGTGTTGCTCGGTTGGATTTGAAGCCTTTGTATGGTGGAGAAATTGTGTCTGTGGAGGCTTATGTTGTGCCAGAAATCTCGGTGATTAAGAATCAACATTTGGAGGTTGCGAGGGAAAACTATAGTCATCTGAAGGATCTTTGGTTGTCCGATGTGTGTAAGTCGAGTGAGGACTTAGAAGTTGATGTTCTTGTGGGGGCAGATTATTTGTGGTTGTTACAGAGAGATTGTATTAGACGTGGTAAGCCGAGCGAGCCAGTTGCAATTGATACTGTTCTCGGTTGGGTGGTTTCTGGACCTCTTGGTGGCTTTGATGTGGACGAACCCGTTACTGCCCTGGCAAACTTCGTGCCTGCCGAAGTGCAAAATCCTGCAATAGATGTTAACCAGTTTTGTTTAGAAACCATAGGGATAAAAGATCAGAGTAGTGACGTGCATGAATCAGTAATCAGTGATTTAAAGTTTACAGGTACACGTTATTCAGTAGGTTTGCCCTGGAAAGAAAGCCACGATCCCTTGCCCTCTAACTATGATTTAAGTTTTAAGCGTATGAAAGGACAGATAAAACGCCTCAGCAAAGATCCCGCATTGTTGGCCGAGTATGACTCGATTATCAAGGCGCAAGAAAAGACGGGCATCATTGAAAAGGTAAGCCCTAACGAATCTATTAGTAATGAAACAAAGATTCATTATGTACCGCATCAGGCAGTTGTGTGCAAGGACGCAACGACGACTAAGCTCAGAATTGTTTACGACGCTAGTGCGAAGCCGCACAAGTCTGCTGTTGCCTTGAACGATTGTTTAGAAGCGGGCCATCACTAAATCCACTCCTTTTTGATATTTTGCTCAGGTTTCGCGAAAAAAGGATAGCAATAGTTGCGGACATCGAAAAGGCCTTTTTAAATAGAGGTGCATGAGAAAGATCGTGATAGTTTACGGTTTCTATGGGTAGATGACGTGCTGCGCAACAATTTAACTCTTGTAGTTTATCGTTTTTGCAGGGTTGTGTTTAGTGTGAACTCACCGTTTTTGCTCAATGCTATATTAAGGGATCATATTAGTAAGTTCGCAATCCATGATAAGCATTTTGCCGACATATTATTGAGAAGTTTTTACGTCGACGACTTGGCAACAGGTGAAGCCAGCATAGAGGCTGCGTATTTGTTATACACTAAGGCTAAGGAGCGCATGAATGAAGGCGGGTTTAAGTTGCGTAAATGGCGAACGAATGATAGGGAATTACGAGCGCAAATACAGAAAGACGCGACTGATTTAGAAAATACCACATCGGGGGCTGAAGAGCAAACATATGCGAAGGAAATGCTTGCGTGCCAGACTGGCGGCCAATTTAACAAGGTTTTAGGATTGGGATGGGATTGCGTGCGCGATTTAATTAGATTTGAATTTGACCATTTGATTGAAAAGGTGCAGACTTTAGAGCCAACTAAGCGAAATGTTTTAAGCCTTTTAGCATGTATTTTTGATCCCATGGGACTATTGAGTCTCACCGTTGCAAAGGCAAAAATTCTTTTTCAGGATATATGCATTAATGGTCTAGATTGGGATGATATCTTGACCAAGGCTTTGAAAGAAAGATGGGAAAAATGGTTGAAGGATTTTTGTGAGGTACGATGTGTGACAGTTGAGAGATATGCAAGCGTGTCGAATGATTGCTTACACGGGTTTGGTGATGCTTCCAAGAGAGCATATTGTGCAGTTGTATATCTTGTAACCATAGTGTGCGATAAGGCATACGCAGGGGCGTAGGAAGCATATATAGGTTGGGGGGGCCATTAACTTCTAGGGCACTTGACACGTGTTATTGTATACTGCTAAAATAAAGTATATCTTACATCTAACTTCTAACACAAGTAGCGACTCCATTATCGTCATCAAAATTTTCCAAAAAACCTTAACCTGCGTTCGTTTTTTCCAACAAATTCTTTTGCAATTGTTTTGAGGCAAATGGAATCCGTTCTTGCTTTGTGCATATTGAGCATCAAAAGGTTATTGTACCGCTTTTCGGTAATCGTGCTTCTTAAATACGTTTTGAGAGATCTTTGCACGGAAAACGATCTTTCAGCAGATGCGGTTGTTAATGGAGCCAGCAAGTATATATGCATTAAACGAAGAACGTTAGGAAGTAAATGAGTCCCATTCTGCCCATAAGTTAAAATTGACACCACAGTTTCCATCGAAGTCACACGTTTAATTTCAGGGAATGTTTGTTTGGTAACAGTTTCAAGTAATTTTAATTCCAACTGCAGAGAATCGAAGTTCACATCCTTCTCGTATGACTTCTGAAAGTTCTCGCTCAATTCGAAACTAAGACCATTAGCAGCACTTATGACTGCACTTTCAAATTGCTGAAGTGGTGCATACGACTCTTCGCGAAAACGACGATTAAGTTCGACAAGGCAAGCGTCAATGGCCACGAAACACTGCGCACGGTGCATATCTTCGGCAGAGTTAAATTGGTGTTCGGCAGCGGAACCATTATCTAGCCGTCGAGGCACTTTTTTATGACGTAGAAGAACCGGTTCTTCTAGTTCTATTATAGGCATGCAGGAGGCCAAATCTCTTGTCTTGCGGAAAAAAGAAGAGTAGTCATCTCTTTGTCGTTGCAAAGCATCTTTCAGCGCTTTCACTCCATTCATTACTGTTTGCGCTAAGATTCCCTTTGTTTGGATGGTGCATGCCAATTGTTCACAAACGCTGAAAACATTCATTGCAAAACGCAGGCCAAGAAATGTGGCAAACTGCGTCATCTTTTTGGCTATGCCTGCTGCCTTGTCGCGGCTGTCTCTCGTTGACCCGGTTTCTGAAATGTTCCTTAGGGTGTCATATATACCCTGATAATTGTCCAAGACCGCTTTTATCGCGCATGTTCTTACAGTCCATCTAGTCGTGCAAAGAAGATGGAGATTTTCTGCCCCAACACAGTTTTCGTTGCTGGCCAGACATTCTTTGGCAATACTCTCATACACAGACATACGGACTGGGGACTGCCTGATGAAAACGGCCAACTCCTGCACAAGACTAAGGACATCACCGATGAGCTTGCTCTCATTGGCGCAAGCTTTCAAAACCAAATCCAGACGGTGGTTTGCACAGTGGATTCTGTAAGCTACGGCGTTTTCCGCCTGCAATCTTACTCCAACACCACTTAAATGGCCGCTCATCGTTGAAGCCCCATCGTAAGCTTGCCATCTGCAATCATCAAGCATCAGGTTACATCTTAACAGTATATCTTTGAGAGATGCTGCTATCGTTTCGGCGTCCGGTTTTTTGATCAAATACATCCCAATGAAATCTTCATTTATCTCCAAATCTGGAAGAGAAACCCATCGGAGAATGCACGTCAGTTGTTCTTTATTACTTATATCACGAGATTCATCAGCGAGAAGAGAAAATAGTCCAGAATTATCTTTTATGTCCATCAAAATACCACGCAAAAGAGTATTGCCCATCATTTCAATTAGTTCATTGATTATCGGCGGGCTAAGGTACTGTCCATTTCTGACCCAGTCATTCAATTCTGGAACATCTTCTGACCTTGTCTTTAGCAGTTGAATTAGGTTGCTATTCAAAGATTCGTGCCCACGGAGCGGAAGGCCCTGCCGTGCTAAGTATTTCAGACTGCTAAGCTGCTTAAGGAAAAGTCGTCGATGAAGATCTTGTTCACTACGGTACTGGTTGTCAAGTTGAGCGCCAATATCATTCTTCTCATGAACAATGTGTGCAAGTTTTTCAACAGCTTCTTTATGGCAATGAGAATTTTGATGTTTTTCCAGCTTTTCATGGCACTTTTTCCAGTTGCAAAACTCTCCTGAAGAAAATGCTTTCTCGGTATGATAACTAAAAGTGATTAAGTTTCTTTCCATGGCTTTCTTGCAGTGAAAACAAGCTATAGTACCACGTGTCAGGCAGTAGGTCACCCAAGAAAACTTTGAAAAGACAGAAAATGGGCAGTGCCTAAATTGGCCGTCAGTGCGTAGCTGCTTTATGGATGTTTTCTTCAATTCATCTGAGGTGGGATGGCAGGGAAAACCTTGTGTACAACATGCGGAGTCACAGTTTGCAGGTGAAATCTTATTTTCCTGGACATATGTGCTTGGTAGCAGATCATCTAACTCAGTTGTATTTGAAGACGTTGGACTTACTTCAAAATCATGCATTTGAGATGAAGAAGTAGCAGGCATTTCACGCATTTGATCAACTGGGAAAATTTGATTCTGTTGCTCTCTATCAGAATTTAGGCCAGGGGTTTGCAATCTTGATGAAACATCGAAATGATCTGAGCTAGCTTCATTGCGAGGTTGACCGGAAACGTTGATACCTTCATCCGTAAGGGAGCATGGCAATATTTCCTGTCCCAAATTGTCGAGTGGAGATGTGTCATCAATGTTGGATGAATTATGTGACGCACTTGTAGTAGTAAAACCAAAGCTACTGAGTTTTTGAGTGCCAGAAGCTGCTTCATAGAGTAAATTTTCACGTACTTTTTTACATCGTTCTTTCCGTGGCATGTCAGTCTTTGGTTAATGTCAAACGCTGTCTGAAATCTTTTAAAAATGTGCACAGTGCACTTCTTAAAAAATATAAATTTAGTCTTTAAAAAAGTGCACCAGTAGCGTAGAAAGATCGATAATTGGGGGGGCACATATTCATATATTCAAATTCACATACCTTAAAAACAATCGATTTCAAAAGAAATTAATAATGCAGAACACGAATATATGAATATGTGCCCCCCCCCCCAATTGTCGATCTTCCTACGCCACTGAAGTGCACTACAAGGAATCGTTCACAAATCAAAACTTAGAATCATACTATAAGCGATTTAGTTAAACGTGGAATGTGTAAAGAATGCTTACCTGTGCAAAATATGCTCAATATTTCTCAATACTATATCTTTTGCAATACCGTAAATTTTAAAATTTAAATTAGGTTATTATATATAGCTCAGTGTTAGGAAAAAGCATAACAAGATGACAATACTTCATGTAAGAAGATTATATGTAATTAAGAAATCGTATTGTTGGTATTTGGGGAGCATAGTGTGAGCAATAACTTTACGACGAGTTAAATTTGTTTCGAGGGCATAGAACTGTTAATTACAGCTCATTCGAAGAACGTTTCCTCAATTAAAAAGGGCACTTTACCTCTGAGTAAAGGGCACATTCGTGTGATTTTAAAACTTGGGGGGGCCTTGGCCCCCTTGGCCCCCCCCGGTTCCTACGCCCCTGGGCATACGTGAAGTTAGTAGCCAATAAGACTAGAGTAGCTCCGATTAAAGAACTTAGTATACCCTGATTAGAGTTAATGGCTGCTAGGATTTTAGCGCAATTAATGATGCAGTTAGACGAGCGCTAGAATCAGAGTATGAGTTTGAAGGCGCCAGGTACTGGACAGACAGTAAGACTGTATTGTCTTGGGTAAGTAATCCGGGTAGTTGGAAGCAGTTCGTGCAACACAGAGTAGACGAGATTCTGAAAGTAAGTTCGAAGAGTGATTGGGGACATTGCCCGGGTATAGAAAACCCCGCAGATTTAGAAAAAGCTGACACGCTTACCGCACAGAGGTATCCAAAAAAAGTTCAAGCTTAAAGGTATCGTGACGTACATTCTTTAATAAAATGTTTTTAATATGTTCCTACTGTAGATTTAGTGATCTGCGCGCGCCAAGGCTGATGTGAAGCGATGTTGACGTAGCTACAATTACTGATCGATTTAGGGAATGTTCGCAAGCATTGAAACAAAGGAGAAACTGAAGCTCGCGCTGTTGGTCCGCAATAGGACTGCCTGTCACAGAGCGTTAGATTTCAATCTTTTATGCGCCATCTTAACGATAACGCAATGGGGATTTGTATTTTGTCATCATCATCATCAACACTTTATTTAAAACACGGAAAAATCATCAGTATTTACAAAGTTACAAAAAGAGTTAAAAATATATATATAAGATAATCATAAATAAATAAATAAATAGGTGTAATGGATACTGTTTTACATGATTGCCGTGCATCAGTCAGAGTTGTATAGAAATTTGTTTAGTGCGACCTTAAATGATTTAAGAGAAGGAGGCAATCTAATTTGTTCTGGTAGGCTGTTCCAAAGACAAGCACCACTGTAGCTGAAAGAACGTTTTAAACAGTCCGTTCGAGGCTTTGGAACACACACTTTGTTTAAAGAATTTCTCAGATTATATTCGCTATATTTTGGTGGAAATAGCTGCTGCAAATATTGAGGAGCACAGCCATTGTATACCTTATACATAAGAATAGCTTTATACTTTACAAGAGTTTTTTCCAGAACATTCCATCCCAACTCAGAGAGTAGGGATGCAGATGAAACCTCATACGAGGACCTAGTCAATACCCTAGCAGCTCAATTTTGTAGTTTTTGTAGTTTCTCACTCAGTTTACAACCAAGTCCGTCCCAAACTGGTGAGCAGTAAGTAAAATAGGGTTCGACCAGTTTGTGACAGAAATTTGCCCAGAAGCGAGGATTTTAGCGCAATTAATGATGCGGTTAGACGAGCGCTAGAATCAGAGTATGAGTTTGAAGACGCCAGGTACAGGACAGACAGTAAGACTGTATTGTGTTGGGTAAGTAATCCGGGTAGTTGGAAGCAGTTCGTGCAACACAGAATAGACGAGATTCTGAGAGTAAGTTCGAAGAGTGATTGGGGACATTGCCCGGGTATAGAAAACCCCGCAGATTTAGGATCGAGAGGAGTTCTAATCACAGAACTTAAAAACAGCAATCTTTGGTGGACTGGACCGTCATGGTTGAAGGGTACTCCTAGTGACTGGCCGGGTTTAGAAACGTCAGTCCCAACCATGGAAAGTAAGGTCGAAGAAAAAAAATCCTTTAGTGTTAACTTGGTGATCAGTGTCGATTCATTATTTGGTATCTCCAATTTGATAAATCTACAAAGGTTTAGTTGCTTGAGCAGGTTATTGAGAGTTACTGCTTGGATAAAGCGATTTATAAACAATTTAAAGCGAAGGAAATCAGGCTAAGAGTTAGTTCGTGGAGCCTTGGAAGTGAGTGAATTGAAGGGAGCGGAGCTGGCATGGGTCAAAACATCACAACTAGTTTTGAAAGAACAGGCAGAGTACACGCAGTTGCAGAGACAGTTTGGGCTAGTAGAAAGGGACGAGATACTTCACTGCACGGGACGACTAAGTAACTCGGAGTTGGATACGGAAGCAAGAGAGCCGATAGTCTTACCTAGAAACCATAGGTTTACAGAGTTAGTTATAACACAGTGTCACCAGTCAGTCATGCATGGGGGTGTCAGGTCAACGTTAGCTCAGTTCAGGTCGAAATATTGGGGAGCGAAGGGCAGACAAGAGGTAAAACGAGTGATAAATGCATGCTCATTATGTAAGCGATGGAATTGTAAGGCATGTACAAGGCCGCAGCAAGCAGCGTTACCGGAGTTTCGTGTCAAAAGAGCAGCACCATTTGAAAATTCGGGCGTAGATTTTGCAGGGCCTCTGTTTGCCAAAACCAAGAGCGGCATGAGTAAAGTTTATATAGCGCTATTCACTTGCTGTGTGACGCGCGCGGTCCACCTTGAGTTAGTGCAAGACTTGACAGCAGCTACATTCTTGCGTTGTTTAAGAAGGTTCGTAGGCAGAAGAGGGGCACCAAAAATCATGGTTTCAGATAATGCCAAAACCTTTAAGGCTGCAGCGAAAGCATTGCGCAAGTTATTTGCAAGCGAAGAAGTAAGGGATTCTTTAACCAGTAAAGGAATTGATTGGCGATTTGATTTGGAAAGGGCCCCATGGTGGGAAGGGTTTTTTGAAAGGCTTATAGGTCTTGTTAAAGTTTCTTTAAGAAAAGTTTTAGGGAATTCAAAGCTCACGTTCGACGAATTGAGGACAGTTCTCGTTGAAGTTGAAGCTAATCTGAATGCGAGACCACTTACCTACGAGTACGACGAGGTAAGTGAGGAGGTCCTTACCCCATCACATTTAGTTTATGGTAGACGCATTGCTACACTCCCAGATAGTACAGAGGTAGATGCTAGTGAGGTAGGACAGGATTCCAGCGAGAACAGCAGTATTGTTCGGTTTAATTATCTAAGCACCATTTTAGAGCACTTTTGGCGCAGGTGGAAACGGGAATATCTCACCAATCTGAGAGAGTTCCACAAGGTTGGCGTGTCGAAGGGGGCTGTGATGGTTAAGCCTGGAGATGTGGTCGTCGTGTTCGAACAGGGAAGAAAAAGGGGGGAGTGGAAGAAAAAGGGGGGAGTGGAAGACAGGTGTTGTGACAGGGTTGATTGAGGGTAAGGATAAGATAGTACGTGGTGCCAAGGTGTGCGTGATGAAGAAGGGTCGACGGCAAGTTTTGTGTAGGCCTTGTGAGCATTTGTATCCTGTTGTGATGAGGAATGTGGATGAGATTAAGGACGTTTGTGGAAGAGACATGGATGTTGTGGAGGAAAAGGCTGTAGGTGTTGAGAAGCGGATAAAAAGGGGTGCTGCTTTGGACGCACGTTGGAAGACGAAAGCGATGCTTGACTCGTAAGCGAGTCAAGAGGCAAGAGGGGGAGAGTGTTGGATTTATTATAACTTATATTTCAATTTATTATATATTCAGATGTCGTATAGTGTCCTGTCAAATGTTGTAATTGTGTCCTATCAAGATGGTCAATTGCATGTCATAGATAAGCTGAATTTAAGCCAAAGTATGTTAATCGTGTTATTGTAACTATGTTAGTATAATCGCGTGATGGACGGAGAATGTTCGGTTTCCGGACCGAAGTTATTTAATGACATAACCAACATCAATAGAGGCAGAATGATGATGATGCGTAAAGTGTAAGTGGCTTGTAATTAGCGTAAATATATTGAATAAAAATTGTAAAAACCCAAAAGTGAATGTTAAATCAGCCGTGCAGAAAAATTCGTTGAACGAAGACAGCGAATTCTGCAACAATCAGCTTTTCAAAATTGTTTGATTACTTTCATGGTGGTTTTGTATGCGTGTATTGGAGTTTGTGTGTGCGTGTTAGAATTTGTATGCGTGTATTGGAGTTTGTGTGTGCGTGTTAGAATTTGTATGCGTGTATTTGAATTTGTATGCGTGTTTTTAAATTTGTACTTTTATTCCTTAAGTACGGTGGCCCATAAGTACAAACTACAAACACACATACAAATTCAAATACACGCATACAAATTGTTGGGAATGCTTCTAATTACTTCAATCAACCTTGATGTCATAATTTGTAATATTTATGAGATCAGTAGGGGCTGTAAGGAATGGGATGGCAAGTCAAGCTGCATTGACTATTCCTGCTGATAGATTACAGCTTTCGTGCCATATCCTGATGTTGTTAAATCAACAACAGATTATGAAACCAGACAGGAAGACCAACTTCAGTCTTTAGTTTACAAATGACGCTGGCGCAATAGAGGCTAAATGTAACAAAAACATGTAATCTACTGTGTAATCTCGCACAGAGTTGCAAAAAAGCCACGGGTATGCGGGTATTACCCGTGAGGAAGGTTTGCAAAATGGGCAGTCAGTGAGGAAGGTTTCATGTCAACACACTACATAATGTATCCTAAACACTAAACTAACAAAAAAATAATAGATAATGATCCATTCCAGAAAACATGCCTTCTTTCCAAAAAAAATAGTGATTCATTTGCAAGACTAATTCTGATCTTCAGTTTGTAAAGCCCAACTTTACAACATTTTGAGGAAGGTTTGCAACCTTAGAAAATTTTGCCCGGAGGAAGTTTGAACGCTTTTTGCAACTCTGATCTCGCAACACTTAAATAGAATTTGATATTAAGTCTGGAAAACGCATCAAATAGTTTTTAGCGTCTCTTGTACATATTGCAACGTAGTATAGTTGATTCTGTTATAGAATTACCTGTAAGCTAATTCGGAAAATTCAATTATACTAGACAATGTTCTAATGTGACAAATTCTATAATAGCATTACCTGTAAGAATCCATTTTAGGGAGAATAAATAAATGTATTATATTACAATGTTTGCACGAGATCTTTCTGTAAATATTTAGTTTTAGCTCTTAGTTTGAGTTTACTTAAAGCCTGCATGTTATCTATTTTAATATGCCAACGTCTTCCACATTCCATCCCGACTCAACTGACCGTGTTCATGTAAACAGTTCCTGACCAACCCCTGTGATTCGCTGCTTCTGCTGACCGTCTGATCCCTTAAACCACCGCCAAGAAAATATCAATAAATCAATTAAAGCAATCTGTTTTCCTTCAAATCAAAACGCTTTCTCTGTTAAAAGATTAAATGATAACACGTGTAGTCCATTTTCGTTAATTAAAACCTTCAGCCCAGTTTGTCAAAAATCTGTGGTATAATAGCTACGAAATTTATCATCTCCTGGTTAATTGACTGAAAGGATTTTCTTTCAGTGCCGTATCATAGGCGAGATCAATGCATTCCTTTTTTTTTATATAACACAAACAGAATTGTCGGAAGATCACTCCCGAATTATTTCACTGATTTTGACTGAACACAAATTACATACAACATAAATTGCACGAAAATTTAAAGATATAGTATCTTTACCAGATCCTTCGTACGAACATTCCCTGTCAATACGTCGGAATTTATCATTAGCTTGTTTTTCTCGCTTGTAGGATTACCTAAGGAAATTAATGCATTTATGACAATGTTTCGTCAAATGTTACAGTCAGTCTGCTTCGACGCATTCCAGCAGTATAAAGTTACCTTGCAATCTCCGCTAAGTCAGCTAATAAGTATCATAGCCACTCGCGGGGCTTCAACAGTCAGGTGAATATTAATGCGAACAACGAGGTGAATATTGAAGTTCACAGCTAAACAGTGGAAGAAAAAGCTGACACGCTTACCGCACAGAGGTATCCAACAAAAGTTCAAGCTAAAAGGTATCGTGACGTACATTCCTTAGTAAAGTGTTTTTAATATGTTCCTACTGTAGATTTAGTGATCTGCGCGCGCCAAGGCTGATGTGAAGCGATGTTGACGTAGCTACAATTACTGATCGATTTAGGGAATGTTCGCAAGCATTGAAACAAAAGGAGAAACTGAAGCTCGCGCTGTTGGTCCGCAATAGGACTGCCTGTCGCAGAGCGTTAGATTTCAATCCTTTATGCGCCATCTTAACGATAACGCAATGGGGATTTGTATTTTGTGACAGAAATTTGCCCAGAAGCGAGCACTCGCAGCGGTTCGGGGCGCTATATATGGAGATAGGGGACACATGCACACAGTTTGACGGAAGCAAACAAGATGCAGCACGCTATATGTACATATACTGAATTGCTGAGAATCTCAGAAATCGGATTGTGTAGAGTCACATTTTCAAACAATTTTAGATGAAAGCTTAGCTTCTCTCAACAACGAATTAACAGCCATGAACGCAAGCATTAAATTTTATAAGCATAGCCGCGCATGTCGGCATATGTATTTAAAAATCTCTTATAAGCTACAGCAACACAATTAGGGATACTTTGCTCACCTCGTAACGCGCCAATAAAGAAGCTTTTAACTAGATTAATTTGGATGATGGTTTCCTAAAGGAAAGGGAATTTTCATCCCATCCACAATAAAATATTCAGCTTTTGTATTTCGTAAAAAATACGGTTCATTCGTAAATAATTCAAATCACGAAAAATTCAAAGCATTCACGAATCGCGTAAAAATATGATAGAACTTAGAATATCGGGGGGCTTATCGTTTACATGGCTACCTGTGTGTTACTCATTGTAGGACAAAAAATACGTACAAAATTCTGGCCTGAGTTAAATATTCAGTTTGATATCAAAATTAACTTTATAGCTCCACTTTTGAATGGTTTCATTTGTCCAAACCATATCATTCTTGCTTTAAAAACATTGGTCTGTCCGTGTAAATGGAAACAAACCGTACACAAATAGTTTAACACTTAGAAGTTATAATCGCTTTTAAAGGCTACGAGTATTAAAACAAAGTCGCAGGTATTACAGATACTGGTACAAACCGCGTTTTTTTCCAACTATCAATCACAGTACGTGGACCTGCTTTACCTTGCACGCAAACATATAAAGCCACTCATTTAATGATTGGAAGGACCAGATTGGAAGACCTTGTCATTGATAAAAGTAACTCTAGTATTAGTAAAAGCCGAAGTAATATCGCTTTCGAAGACTGATTTTGCTCAGGAAACTCACTGCTCGATATTTTTCGCATTTTGTTGCCAATTAGCGCTCTTGCGTCTTTAAATAATCTCTTTAATCATAAGGCAGTGTAAATCACTTATCGCAATGGAGTAAACACGATTTACACCCGAATACAAAATTTAAATACAATTTTTATGTTTCAGTTGCTTGATTGGTACATTACAAATGCTTTAATATGAAAAATATTTGTCAAGACATCTTTTAAAATTTACCAGATCGTTTATTGATCATGATGTTGCGTTATCATAACGCCGTTGTTTTTCTCCAAGGAGCCAAGTTTGCATGCACAGCATGACAAATGATGTTATCCTGTACCAAAGTAATTTATCAAGCGCCTGAAGATAATAACGGACTGTGTGAACTTTACCGAGTCGAATGACATTCCATTCGGATATTCCAAACAGATATTCTTTATTCCAAAAACGCATTAAATGTGTGGGGCCTTTTATGGCTACCACAATTGCGCCATATGGTCAATATAAGCCGATTTAAGCTAGGAACCGAACTTAAACAGTCCTATAAGCTATTGTAGATCTATTAAGTGTGTTAGATCCAGCTAAGCGTGTTACAGGTAAAACCTACGCAAGTTGACACACGAATGCATTCCATACATTAGTGTGAACAGAACTAACAAATGCCTGAGAAAAACTAATACACCAGAAGTTCCAAGTCAAATTTGTGACTAAATTTTGTTTCCTAATAAAATTGAACTGCATACCAGCAGAATGTTTCTTCTTTGAGTAAACTCTACGAATTCTATCAACAAAATATTTCCCCTGATAAATGCACAGTAGCGTAACTTGCGGATAATTTAGAGAGCAGGCAAATATTCATATATTTTTGTTATTTGCGAATCAATTGTGACTATTTTTAGGGTCTGTGAACGCGAAACCAGCACTGCCCCCCCCCCCCCCCCCCCATTTATCGGCGCTAGTTACGCCACTGTATACAGATCAACAGGAGAATAACAGTCGTAGTTATGGTAACCATCTAATGTGATACAAATATACAAAAATAACATATAATGACCAGTGGCGATATAAAGATTGACAGAAGATTGACCCCTCACAAGTACAAATGTTTTGATACCACAAAGACGATAGGACTACACAAAAGATAATATAGAAAAACATACTCCCAAGAACATCTTGTAAACTCAAGATTAATTATGCGCTTTTAACAACAAGACAACAGTTTTTCTTTGGTATGTTTTTTTATATTATTTGTCTGCTGGCGTTGTTTTTTTTGTACATGGGGATGATCGGAACCACCAGATTTCGATAATGTCCTGTATGAACGCTTTTGTGTGAGATGCTGAACATTGCACCTTAATTAAGCTACGAATGATAGATCAGAAACATTTGGACACTGTTTAAACACGGTACCAGATTCACATGGTCACGAGATCAAGTTGGGCAAGTTTACAGTCAAATTTACTCTTATCACTTTCTACGATTAGTTGTTACTAAATTCTGTATAATAATATCATAAATCTAAGTCCTTACTGGCGTAGGAACTATTCAATGTGATATCGTAAGGCCAATCCTATCACTGCCGTGTAAACGGGGTTCGTGTAAATGGGGTCTTTGTAACATTTTTTCGGCGGAAAAGCGCGGTTGCAAATGCAAGACGCTCTGAGTATTAAATCAAAATAGAAATACCTAACGAGTCATGAGAACAACTAATCCTACAATACTAACCTGCTTAATCATCTCATGTAACTACGCACGTCACTGTCCAGACGATTTGGGTCAGCAAATGAGACCCCCAGTTGATAAATTGTTAAGTTAGCAAGGTTGTCCTATTCACACAGTGCTTCATATGTATTGATAAATTTCCGACTCAATAGAAATTCATACATAAAAGCGACCAAATTTGTCTCGGAAAATTGAAAGCAAACATGCAGTGTTAATTACTGCGTGTAGGTAAAGTCTATGTGCAGAGTCTAGAAAGCTGATTCTTTCTCACGGCTTCCCGCTGTACTTAGGAAATGTGAACTTAGGTACTTGAACTGTACTTAGAAACTTAAAGGCCTTAAAATGTGAAATGTTTAGAGTTTATTATGACCAAGTTTTTCTGCAATTCAATCGTAAAAAAAAGCAGGATATGACTGATATGGAAAATATGTTGAGAATTTGAAATGCAATAAACGCTGTCATTTGGTAATTATCACAAAAACATCGTGATCAGGTTGTTATTTCAGTTATATAATATGGAATTTTTAATGAAGATCATCATTATCTCGATCATGAGGTGTGAAGGTTGTATTTACTTTTTTATTAAATTAACAATAACGTTTTACCAAAGCGTCGTGTGTACTGCTACCATACACATTAACGTTCCAACAAAAAAAGAGTTGAAATGGTTACACAACTCTATAAATGGTTACATAAGAGTGTGGAGCTTCGAGAATAATTTTTCTAGGTGTTGAAATCTATGTATGTGCTTGGAGAAATATATCTTTAGATCACATTAAACAATATAATCGGTATACAGTGTGCCATAAAAGGTTTTCCGTGTCAGAATCGGTATGTGGTTGTTAAACGTGCCTTGCACGTGCCATCGGGGATTTAAATTAGCAATTAATGACTTAGTTACATACAGCAACAAAAATCCCCATCAAGTTAAAGATCCTTAAACTGACTACAGGGCAACTTTTGGTCGTTGCATCTTATATTTAACCAAGTGCCAAATGCGTTTCGTTTAACATTGAGATCTACCACTTATTTCTGAAATCATTTTGCCAAATTATTTGGACAAAGTCGAAAGCAAGCAGCAAGATAAACAAGTATCATCTCCAAACGACCAGATGGGTAACCAATTAACTCCGCCGCCAACGAGCGCACTTGTCGCGCGTACCTGTTATTCCTGACGAGTTGAAAATTTCCTCCTGTGTGGACAACATTCATGGCCTTTTCATTCGTGATACGCAAACCAAATACGAAACATGTTTGACATAAGCATAAGCGCAAGATAGAATTTTTCGTACGATCAGCTAATTGCTACTTGGGGGGGGGGGGAGAGGGTCTCACATAAATAGAGGATATTACACGGTGGCGGGAAGATATGAATATTTTTTCGAGTGGTAAAAACAGTATAATATGGTCAGAAGTCGTAACAAGCAAACAGAGAACATATAAATCCCGCGTGAAAACACACGCGTTTTTCACGCGTTACATATTTTTTTATAACTCACTAGTGAAAATATGGGAAATACGAGTGTTTTAGTTTACGGTAAAACACCCATAACCATATAATAATTTATGATATTACATAATTTGATAACAACTAATCACAGAAAAGACCGTAAGAGTTAATTAACATGACTGCAAACAGGTCAAACGTGATGTCGTGACCATGCAGATCCAGCACCCTGCAAATAGGATGTAAATCATCAGGAGCCGTTCTACAGTTCACACGTATTACTGTAGTACACTTCTTAGTGATTCGATTTAATAGACCCTTCCATATTTTGCAGGGGGTGCAAAACTACTGGGGCGAGCGCGCGTTCAGCTATTTTCGCCATATAATTGTACAATGAGTGAACTAAAATATTGTATGGAAATTTGGTTGGTTTTCTAATTAACTATAATATAATCGTCAAAGTTTTTGTTTTATGGATAATCTATTTTCTCTTGTCAAACATCAGAAGGGGATTTGAATGAATTTGATATAATGTCTTCATACCTCGTTTGCTACGACACCTTTTTACGACTGTTTACTTTGCGTTATTTACAACAAAAGCGCGTGTGAACTTATGCGGCTTAACAATACAGTATTTTGCAACAACAACAGCATGTGAAGGTTTGTAGCGAAAGCGAAACAAAAGTGTCACTGGATGAAAGCATACACAAATTCCATGTGCAGAAGTACAAAAAACTTTAATATAAATATGAGATCCATGTATGAAGCTGCATATCAAATATGCCAAAACACGCTCGCTGTGCTGTTGGATATTGTGATAATGACAAACGCTATATAGTCTAGCTGCTAACGACCAAAAAAAAGATGAATTGTTCACTTTAGAGATAAAAGCGTGAAACTTTGCATGGTTGTTACTAAACATGTCATAAACAATTTTTGATATGAAGTATGGAGCCAAGCTTAATTCAATCTCGGTCAATGTCATGAAATAGGGCATGCGCCGTGCGTGCGTCAGTAGATAAAAATTAGAAAATGAAATAATGTCTTATTTTGACTAAATACTCTTATGCAATTTCTAAAGAAGATCAAACGCTATGTTACTTATCAAGTTGTAAAAGTGTAGTTTCTGAGATATCGCAGATCAAATATTTTTAAAAGTGCTGATTCAGCATTTTTTGTCCGATCAAAATCCCTCAGCAGTTGATAGTTACCCTATTTAATTTTTTCTTTCGATGTTATTGATTCTGATAGACGTGTATACCTAGAAAAATAGCTATGAAGTGGAGCAATGTCAATTTTTCCATTATATCTTGAATCAATATTCCAGTTCCAATCTATAACATTCACGATAATGATACAGCCACTGAACATTGGAATATTAATGAGACATTTAGCTTTAGTCGAATGAGGCCGAGATTGTCCCCTTTAAATCTCCAAAAATTATATATGTTAATGTTTAAAGAAGATTGCACTTTTATGACGAATGCCTTCTGGTTAGTTGATTCCTTAATTAGAAATATAAATTTTGACCTGCGCAACGTTTCTAGTAAATTTACGTTGTTGCACTTTTCAAAGCACTCTTTCTACGTATACACTTCCCTTAAGATCAACAATATACAAAAAAGAAATACGTAATTATCAAACGCTGAGAGATTTTAATAAGACAAAAAATGCTCAATCAACAATTTCAAAAATTTTGAATCTATGATAGCTCAGGAAATATACCATTACAATCATGAGTGTGATTTGGCATTTAATCCTCTTTACCAACTTTATACTAACGCTTAGTCAAAATAACACATCATTCAATTTCCCACTTTTTTTACAATTGATGTACGTGTACTGCGCAATTCATATTCCATGACATCGACCAAGATCGAATTTGACTTGGCTCCATATCTACAAATGATTATCTCAGCAATAGTAGTAATGCGACAAATTTTCAAGCTTCTATCATAAAAGTGAACAATTTGGTCGTTAACAGCTGTACTAATACTGATCTTCAACAAAAAAGATCTCATGCGGAAAATCTCACGTTCTACAAATGGAATATGAATATGCTTTCTGGTCCTCATGCTTTCTAATATAGTCGACACCTACTGCTTTTATTCTCAAAATCTAACTAAATAATTTTCCATCGTCGATTTTTGGCTTTTGTTGAACGTCGTCAACCCATGCTGAATCTGGTATCGCTTTGGGGTCAGTTGCTATCAAGTTGGATGATAAAAGCTATAATTAAAGCTGACCGCGCGCTCGCCCCATTAGTTTTGCACCCCCTGCAAAATGGCGTCGCTAGCTAGGACTGACGAAGATCCGAGCTAACGAAATCAAAAGCTTTGCGATAATAAATTCATGTGGTGTTTCCACAAAATTATACTTTGAATGACAGGTCGCTTAACCAATTAGCTGCTAGTCCATATTAATAGTCATAAACAAACTATATTTATCACAATGCAGTTCAACAATGCTAAAGAGCCAGTATAATTCTACTTGGTTACAATTTATTGAAACTGTAAATTAGGAATTTTGTCAAAAAATTCCTAAATTAGTGTATGGTAAAAAAAAACTGGCCCATACAAATAACACAATATTAAATACAAATGAAGGCACGACTCAGGCTGAATATATATAAATTGCATACGAATAACTTGAGATACGCGGGCAACACTCAATTTCGTCTCCAGGGTCATTTTGTGGGCGCGGTGAGGAAATAGATGACCCTGGTAAAGGCTGTAAAAATCTCCAAGATTCTTGGAGATTTTCAAGCATGCGCCGTCAGTGAATAATGTGGCGCTGACTCAAGTTACCACTGGCACAGAGCATTGGCGTGCAAATTTTCACAATGTATACATAAATTTACGCTCACATAAAAACAATATTTAAAGTTTGAGTCTCAGTTTTAACTACTTCATTTATATTTGCCGCATATGATAAACTAGATATCCAAAATGTATAGTATCTGCATTGAGTACGATACAATCCATTCGATCTGCACGCATGTTATTCTTACGCTACACTCGACCATCTAGTTTTGTGATTTGTTGGACTAAATTGCGTCCTTGGTGTGATACTCAACATTAAAACAACTTAAACCAACCACAAGTTGTATATAAAAACGCCAACCTAATAAATGTGCAGAAAACAGAAAGTAATATTATGCTGTCATTTCGTTAAACCAATCGCATTTATTGTCACAAACCCTGACTGGTCGAATGTGTTAACCAATGAACAAGGAGATTAGGACAGCCTTTAGCAGGGTCATCTATTTCCTCACCGCGCCCACAAAGATGACCCTGGGGACGAGGTTGGGACAGCACTATGAGCAAGTCAACCTCGTGTGAATTTATTCGCCCGCTTCTACCAGAGTGAAACAAAGATTAGGATAAAACATATTATTTAAAGACAAAATATTACTAACCTTCAGTTTAATAGAACAAAATATGTTAAATAGTTTCCAAATTGTAGTGAATAAAAGTGAATACAAATTGGTTCGCCTCTTGTAAATGTAAAAAAGTGATGTCTATCTCAGCAACTCCGTGTGCGTTACGATATTTCCCAAAGGCTATAACTATCGCGTAGTCGACACCTCTTCGCCTTCGCCGATAATAGGTCGAAGATGTGGACATACAAGCATACGGGCACTTTTCAGGTATAACATAGTGGTTAGCTGCGCATGCGCGCTACCCACAAAAATCTGTCGGTCTAGTCAAAGTAAATTGAGTCTTATTGTACATTGGTCAGCAGTGTATTGTACATAAGGAAAATTTGTACACGTACCGACCACAACGCCACAAGCTCGTGGTTCTCTGATTTGTTATCATGTTTTTACAACAAATGAACATACTTGTTCAGGTGGCTAACTGCAATAAATAAAAATTTACTGGGCATCAGTAAAGTCGCTCAGTGTAAAGTAATTTTCAGCGATATTCGGCGGTCATATGTGTTGTGTTGTCATCGTACACAAACGGTAATATCTCTCATTTAATCCGTACCAGTTCTGAAACAAAAGGCATCAAAGCAAAGTAGAAAGGTTGTTTTGCATTAAGCGATTATGCAATTCACAATGTCTGTAGAATAAAGACGAAAAATCATGGACTCAATTGTTTTCTTGTATTTCTTGGAATTCAAGAGTATATTGTATTTTGAAATGGAGTAATTTTCGTCTGCTAAATTACTAAGTTGGACTTGTCTATATTATTTATTCCAAGTTTCCTTTCTTTGCATTTTACACATCTTCATGTCGCCGAAACCTTTGTTTTTGAAACAGACTTGTTTTTTTTAACATAACACATTCTTCAAATTCTGAAGTGTAATACAAAACTGATAAGAATGTTTACATAGAGAACGAAAATCTTTGCTGATGCAGTTTGCTGTATATAAATATAGTTATCATTGTCGTTGATCAAGGCAGGCTGTGGCGTATTCAGCAACAGAATATTTTTCGAAATTGATTGTTTTAAAGGTCTGTAAACCCAAGCATTCACCCCGGTTATACCACAGTATAGCGAATGGACAGTAGGGCCATTCAGTGATAATGGTAACGTTAACGACAAAAGTTCACTGTCTCTATCTTTTGTGAAATCCCATCCCTATGAAGACAGCACTATATATACAAATTATTCGACAAAACCTTAGATCAATGATAAAAATGTACATTGTGTTTTTGAAATCGCTTTCTCCTTCCGTGATCTCAAAGAATCCAGCTTTGAAATTGACCTTCGAAATTCAAATTACCCGCACAGCATTGTAGCAATACGACAGACGTTGTCCCAGACTTCCTATGAGAAATAAGCCAGGACATGGCCATAGCAAATAAAAGGTGTATTAAACAGGGCGTATAAAAGGAAATTTAAATTGTAAAAAGTAAAAACTATTTCTGTCTTCATTATGAATGCCTGTGTTTTTTCAACATGCCGTTCGTTACTCAAATTTAGCACAGGTTTTCTGTTTAGAAACATAGTGTCTTTTAGTGGGTACTGTTTAATTTCTAAAACGATCGATTTCTGTAGGTATAAACAAGGGCGGCCGGGCCACGTTACTGCTTCAATTTCACATGAAACAACATAAATTTGTACATTCGGTACATTTCAAAGATATATATAGCTTTAATTACTTTAAAGTGATTATACGGTTACGTGCAACCTTATGCATAGTTAATAAAACGTATAAAAAATTGCTATTCTTTATGAAGTCAAGCGCTAAAGCCATACGTTTGAATAAAGCACTCCTGCTCGACTATTTCAAGTAGTACTTTGCTCTACAATGCCGTTTTGGTGATAAAACAGTCGATGGATATCACAATCTTCCGATGGTTCCGAGCACAGAAGGACCATAGCCATAAGGACTAACCTGTATTTGGACTTTTGATATATCAGTATATTTATAGCTGTCTAAACCGAGGTCAAAACAACATTTGCTATGTAAGTTTAGTTTATGTTTCCAGATGAATCTGAGCGGCACAACAGATTTTGAACGGAAGAATGGGTTGCCTAAGCAACACATAGAGATACGTCAAAAAATTTTTGTAACTACAGATTGTGAAAGCTAATAGCTACATGCATGCCATATTGTACCAGGGTAACTTCAATTTGCTTTTCATGCATTCATACATCTCCAAAGCAGTGATCTTAATTTTCAAAATGCAAAAGTTAGATGGCAGCAAATAATTCAAACTTTGTTTAGTTCTAATGCCACAATTAGTGTAAAATATTTTTTGAAAATTCAAAAGCATTTTTATGACGTGAACTTGGTTATGCTCATAACCTAGTGGCCTTCGCTTTGTCCTTTCAGCGTTGATTTTTAAGAGGGCGGAAAACCGGAGAAAGGGGGCGAGAGACACAATTATGGCTCTATATGGCGATCTTCAGGTGACTAAAATAAATACGGTTCAATTCTCTCGATAAAAAGTATTTTGAAAGAAAAGTAAATATTTGCTCAACAAAAGAGTGGAAATTGTTTCCGGCTGCCAAAATATCTGATTTCAGGTAAACCAGATAAGCAGTCAAAGACATGCCCATGTTTTCACCTTGAGCATAAAAACAGCTTTGAGTGTTTGAGATTAAACGTCCCGCAGTGTTTATATGTCACTGGGCGCTTCTTTGTACTTCTCAAACCCAAGTATAAAAGGGGATCCAAGGATATTGAAAGTTTGTAAACAAGGCTTAAATCTGAGTAGCCAAAGTTGACATGCAATATTGATGTGCAAGTTGCTTGAAGAAATTTGCAATCATAATTGAAAACACGTGCGCGCTTCTGTTTTGCGCACACGCGAGATATCGTTTACTGATTGTTTTAGATGCTCAGATTAGTTAAGTATACATACATTAAAAAAAAAAAGGTAAATTTGTTTTTCGAACAAATTTACCTTAATTTTACAACGAATACCGATTGGCAACTTGCCATACGAGTGCGAATTCCTACGAGAAACTTGCACATCATGTTGCAAATTGCAATTATTATCATATTGTAATATTGCTCATAAAATATAGCGGCTTTAAAGTATAAAACACATGTGCATTATACATGATCGTTTTTAATATATTGCAAAAAGTTCAAATTGGCTGTCCATATCTTCATATTTACACTATATGCTACATATTAATTAAACACGCCAAAACAAAGTCATTAGCTTGTAGCCAAGCTGTATTTATTGTTGTCAAATATAATCTACTTTGGATCTCACCGGAAAATCTCCAAAGCGCCATTCCTAACACAATGCTTGACATTGAAATATCTGGGGAGAAGAGGAAATATAATATGTTCTACTGGACCCTGGCCGTTTAATTAAAACGGCGAAACTAATCGTGATAGAATGGAAAATTTAGTTTGTCGAAATGTTGATAAAACAATAGATAGAAGTCCTGTTAACCTGCAGGAATGCGATTATTACAAGAGTTCTACTTAACGCAGACAGCACGAAGTCTGAGGGTGCAGTGATTGTAAACACCCCCGAAAAGTTTACACTATGATGCCTAAGTCATGCGAATTTTTCCCACTCATCACAATATCGAAAGTTTGGAAGAAGACAGCCCATATCTGGTAACGAGGAAAAAAATCTTAAATTCAGAATTCGTCACTCTATGTTTCATAGGATAATTCTTATCCTTAAAATTATCGAAAAGTTAACAATGTCAGGTGGACTAGCATTCAAGGTCGTAGGTTCAACTTCCGCCATGATCAGATAGATAGTTTTATTAGTTTAAAACATTGCAACCCAGTAACCCACTGAGTTGAATGACGTCCCACAAGATCTATACAATTTATCCATTATACGTCGAAGAATTATACCGAATAAATACTATACCTATTTGTCCTACTGTCCTTCTACTAAAAATCTTCTCTTTCTAGAGCTTATAGTTCGAAAAGTTCTTATTCGGTAATAAGTCATAAAGTTTGTGACTTTCATCATTCATAATATCACCTGTAATGATGAAAACTAATGCGCGCAAGCCTGTGATATGCGCTTTTCAACGCAACAAGTCGCGTGGTAATAAGTGACTGATTTTTGTGGGCATAATTTGACAGAATGGTGTTGCTATCAGTGCTCATTTATCACTGCAAGTTCGAGTTAGCTATGTGATATCATGAACAATGGTAGGCGAAAGTCATAATGGCTGATGCAAAAACAATACAAAAATATAGTAATGTGCCGTTTGTTGCCTAAAACTTGACTTTTTGCCTGATTACCAAGAAATTTGGAGCGTTTTAGCTGTCATGGGGGGGGGGGGGTGAGGGCTGTTTGGGAACAACGTTTCTGATATTAACATATCGACGGCGCTCAAATGTCAGAAACAACTATTGCTGGCAAGCATTGGTGTTGGGCGGTCGCGTATCACTCGAAATGCTGTAACTTCTATCCTGCAAAGGCTACTATTGAGATTTCGTTTAGTCATTACGTTATGCCGAAAGATATATTTGTTTTATATTTTAACCACAGTTTTGTCATGCGTATGCAAACAGCAATGTATTCACTGTAAGTCTAACATGTTGTGATTTTGTTATAGAAACCAGAAGAAAAAATGGCGTCTCTAGGTGTTGTAGACTATGTGATATTCGCATTGATGCTAGTTGTATGTGGATCAATCGGCATCTATCATGCCATTCGCAATAAACAGCAACAAACAACATCAAACTACTTGCTTGCAGACCATAGCATGGGTAAATTTCCCATTGCTGTTTCTCTTCTGGTGTCGTTTCTTTCTGCCATTGCAATCCTTGGAATCCCAAGCGAAGTGTACACCTTTGGCCTGTCATACGTACTTGTATCTGTTGCTTTCACAATATTACTTTTGATATCAGCGTTCCTTTATGTTCCTGTGTTTTACAAATTGAAAATCACGAGCACAAATGAGGTAATTAATTTCAATGTTATAGGGAATTTATAAAACACCCAGCATTCCTACAGTTTCTAACAAAGTTGTCAGTTTCTTAAAGTGCTTATGCAGAGATAAATAGTATGATTTCGAGTACAGTTTAGCAAAAACATGCACAAGCGAGCTTTTTAAAAACGTTTAAATTTAAAGTTTTGAACAACTCACAAGTGCAGGTTTTCCCAAATTCCACGACAAATCATACTATTTAAATGCTAAGAATATTAATTGATATTCTAGCTTAGAATATAGCTGTACTAGGGGCTGTTCACATTTAGCACGAGATCGATCTTGAAGCGATCCGATGCCACCTATCGAGGTGGCCAGTTTAGATCAATCTCAGATCAGTTTGAATTCGTTTTTGACTATCCACACATGGCTCGATAAGGCTCTGAACCGACCTCGGATTGATCTAAATGGCTAGTGTGAACCAGCCCCTTAGACATCTGTTTTTTCTATAGTCTGTACTTACATCAATCCTGATAGCTCCTCGCCAAATTTTCGCAATAATATACAAGGAAATTGGGCAGACAATCTTTCTTTAATCTTTTTCTCTTGTTCAAAACAGAAAAGTTTGAAACAAATTCTTCACTCCCTCGAAATTTCGCAGCTATATACGTTTGTTTGTTCTGTTAAGCAGAATTCTATCGTTCAAAGCGATTGTCTAGCATTGTAATCTTGACTAAGTGTAACAAAACCCGATGTAATGTACTTTAAATAAATAAAGTAATGTACTTTTAATAAATTTTGTTAACTTGCAGAGATATTCAACGATAGGTATATTTTAACTGACAGCAAGTTAACAAATTTGTAACAGTAATATAACAATAATAACAGGAAAAAGCAATTACGAATGCTGAAGTTCGATCTATTTTCACTAGTTCATGTATGCCATCTATTTTATCCTGGAAGACGATATCTACACCAAATGACGTATAAATGTCAATCATTTACAAAACACAGAAGTCTACATTACACACATGCAACTTGACACTTGTTTTGTCGTCACAGATTACAATACATGTAAAACGAATCCTGCCTAGCATTGGATTTTAACCGCACCCTGTCTTTGAGATTTGAAGATCTACAAACAGTGGCGTCACATGATAGATAATAAACAGAAAGGCCACTCGAGTCAGACCCTTTTAAGTTTGTGACCCGAAGTATGTCGCTTTACGCATGTTCACTATGCAGGCTTTGGCCACTCAATTGCCTTCTCTGGGCAATAGAAACGCTAAACTTGCTGTTCCTCCATCCATTACTCTGGCGAGTCAATTGCATAAAAATAGGGAGATATGTTGCAATGATGAAGTGGCCCTGCTGTTTATTCGCTATACTGTGGGGGCGTAGCAAACTCGCTAGTAGGGGTGGGAGGGGGGTTGTCGTATTGTGGATGTATTTTGATTTTTTCGAGGGAAATGCAAGTTTGAAGGTGATTACGAAAAATAATAACTGGTTGCTGGGTTATTACGGAAAATAATCTCAGAAAATTTTACATTCAAAATACGTGTAGCATAACAAAACTCGTTCAACGTATATTTCGATTCTTTCAAATCTTAATTGTCTACGTAATATATGCATCGTCCAATGCACACAGTATACAGTATTTTGATATCGGTGTAACGCACAAACAAGCGATACACTGAGTTAGCAGGATATTCGCTTCCATCTTTATTTCAACTTCAAAAAGTGGAATCGAATCATTGAGCTGGGCCGGCGACACGTTCTGTAGAGTGTAGGTCATGGCTAAAGGGGATGGACGAGATGTAGGTTTTCAAGGTGGCGGCTATTTTTCAAGATTCTTAAAACGAGAACGAATCAGCAACCAGACATTTATAGCATTCCTAAATTGTGGTTAGGTTTAGGGTGAGGGTAAGCTTTAGGAATGCCATAAATGTCTGGTTGTTGATTCGTTCTCGTTTTAAGAATCTTGACAAACAGCCGCCATCTTGAAAACCTACCTCTCGTTTATCCCCTTTAGCCATGACCGTAGAGGCATCTGAAAGCAACGAATAGACATCCAGCCATAGTCGCTCTATTTACACGCCAAGCTTCTAGGGCTCTTTACCGCCCATGCATCTTTGTAACGAGTCACTAAAAGAACAGACTTTATAATTCGTTTATAAATTTCAGTATCATCTAACAAACATTCAAATCTGTCCTCTTTAATATTAACATAATCACCTGATCAAACATCACTTTCAGCTATTTCTGCAAGTCGAAATAAACGAATTCGGAGTTGTATAAAGTTCTTCGTTACTGTTGTCCATGACCTCATGCACACTATTAAAACAAGATTTACACAATCTAGTTTGCACGGACGCCAATTTTACATAAGTTCATGATGCATTGGCTTAACAATTGCAACAGTATAATTAATTTTCCAAATACAACGATATAGAGTGTCTATTCAATAGTTCCCCAGTGCATAAAAAGGTTTATGCATAAGCAATTAATGTAAACGCACTGTAGAACTGAATTTTGAACTGGAAAACCTCCCAAGAATTTAAACAAGTTAAAAGCCACGGGATCGTCTTTTATTCAACTCTAAATATAAGTTCTTCCTGAGTAAATACAGTGTGTCCCAGAAAAAATGCTACCCTTGATGTCAAGCGTTAGCGCTGCACGTTCAAATTTCAATGTTTTAATTCCCTAATAAGAAGCCCATTGTGTGTTCTTTTGGCAGAACAAATTCAATTAACTTGCAACGCAAACATAAAAAATCTCTGTATGGCAAGAATTACGCATTCTTGTGCTCATTAGGGAGTTAAAACATTCAAATTCGAACGCTCGATACTGGCGCTTGATTTCAAAGGGTAGCCTTTTTTTGGGACACTGTATAACCTCTCTCTGAGTAAAAACCTCTTCCTAGGCTTTTAACCTATATACAAAACTTAAAACTTCTTTGGTGTTTTTGTTACGATATTTAAAAAAATGAACAGACACAGAAACGGCTTTAAATATTTAATTTTAAAAAAGTTCTTTTCAATAGCTCACACAAACTTTGTTGCCACATCCTCCAAACATTCACGGCGACAATTTATATGTATGTAGTCTGGTCTTACTACCTATAACTTTGTATTTCAGTATTTAGAAAAACGATTTACTCCTGGAATACGTCTTGTTGGCACTCTTTTATTTGTCATCACATATGTAAGTACCAATTAATTGGTCATATTTATCTAGAAAAAATATAAATAAATAAAGAGGTTTAAAGTTTCGCACTGTGAAGGGATGGCAGCACACTGCCAGAAAATCTAACTTAAACAAAATTCAGTTTCCGGTAATAGCTGCAGTTTTGTAATGTTACGGCCCACGACTATCTTGCTCGGCAATAAGCAGCTTCATCTGTAGAGAAAAGTGGCAGCCTGTATGCTTTCTTGATAAAAACGTGCCACACGTTGGATTCTACAACTCCTCAAGGCGCCTTCTATCAGGTGTGTACGCTCAGTGCCGGCTTGCACTGCTCAGGAGGCGTAAAAACTAAAAATTTAAAAACCCTTCACTAGCTCCTTAAAAGGATGTGCCATAAGATATGCGATACATTGAGTTAGAGTAAAATAAAACGTTTCCAGGTATAACAAGCGCTTCGTAGGTGGAAATACGTCGAAAACATTGTCTATTGTATTGTATTGTCAAAGTTTTACTGAGGCGCCTCTTTCAATTTTCAGTTTCAATTTTGAAAACATTTCCTGTGGGTCGTTTTGGATTAAGAACCTTCCTGTCGCTATTGTGTGCATAACTAACCTTCGCGGTCTATGTTTAAATCTGTCTGTCAAGAACATATAAGAACCTGCTTGACACCTCCGCTACCCGCGCTACGGCGAAGACCCTGACACAGGCTGGTCACGTGGCACCAAATTTTGGGTGCTTGACATTCGTTTTTAGCAGGGGTAGGTAAAGACGCGTTATCACAAATTATTGTCAAACAACAAGGGAAGACCGAGGAAGCGGGAAGTCATCTGACTCTAAAACCGTATTTGCTTTCTTTTGTGTTTTCATCACGCTGTTGTAATCTTTAAACCTGTCAATTCTTAAAATTAAAAGGCGTATCATTAATTTATCCGATCCGAACATTTTACAAGCAAACATTGGTGATTGATAATATAGCTTGAGACGATATTTAGGTTAACAAAACAAAAAATATTTCACTAATAACTATTTGTACAGTACAAAATTGTGGGGAATTTGGGATATAATACGGTCATAAATCAAAGTAAATGTTGTACAGACAAGCCGACTACACTTTTCGGATTAACAGGTGTTAAGATTACAACAGCGTGATGCAAACACAAAAGAAAGCAACGATACGGTTTTAGAGTCAGATGACTTCCCGCTTCGTCGGTCTCCCTTGTTGTTTGACAATAATTTGTGATATTATACCTCATACTTAGCTCGTCCAATCAGAATGTTCTATTAGTAGCACGTGTCCATAGTATTTTTCAGCGAATACCATGCTATAGGAAATTCTGACCCTAGGTTTTTTCCCCGAGGCATGGTATTCGGCCGAATCTCCCGGGAGATTCGACCGAATATCCCAGGAGATTCGACTTTTGAATAATCTCACGCGACATCCCGCGAGAGCTACACGCGCCGATTAAAAACAATGAAAAATGGCGGGAGCACACAAGAGTGTATGGATATTCTACGGTTGAATAATCTCACGCGAGATCCCGCGAGAGCTACACGCGCCGATTAAAAACAATGAAAAATGGCGGGAGCACACAAGAGTGTATGGATATTCTACGGTGTTTTTTTAAGTGGTTTCACTAGAAATTTTACAAAACAAGATGTTCAAAAGACGGAATGCCATTTGGCAAAGAACTTTGGGAAAATTGTTTATTTGAGTAAAAAACGAAATCTCGTATTCTCGAAGGTATGTTGACAAGCTGTCCTGGACTTGAACAGTTATATATTTTCGGTATAATATATCATTTATAGACCCTCTGCTTGAGTGATTCGGCAAAATATTAACCCGAAGTGATGATATTTCCCGAGGGCTTTAGCCCGAGGGAAATATCATCACTGAGAAATATCAATCACCCTCGCTTCGGGTCTGTAACTGATAATAATATAGCATAGTTGATCGGGTTTCTTTTGTTTTTACCAGGTCGATTAGTAACTAACGGGGCCATTTAATCACTAATCTCCCTCAAGCTATTACTTATAAACTACAGGGTGAGTAAAAAAAAAACTGATGCCCTTTCAAATTCAAGTTAGCCGCGAATTTCATTACGGAACTTTAAGTATTCCTATAGGTATACAGAGAACAGATCGTGACTAAGTACACCACAGGTCACCCACAGTCATCAAATTTTTAGTTGATTTTTTCTAAAACTATGCGCGATGCCGGCTGCCTGCCTTACGTCACAGGAAAAAGCTCCCTGATTGGCCTGGTGAAAACTCAATTTTTTTACCGCGAAAGCAAAACCGGGGGGCTACGTAATATATACAATGAATATACAATGCTTCTTCTTTTGCACCTCTTCACATCTTTAGCACTTCAGTTTAAAATTTTTGCTTGCAAAACCACTTCAGTTGTTTGCAGTTGTTACTGAGGTGTTGTTTTTAAAAAAGCTTTCACTTCAAATTTCCCTCCGAAGCGTCGGTGTAGCTCTTTGAAATTTTTAACATTTCTCCCCCGGCTTTGCTTTCGCGGTAAAAAAATTGAGTTTTCACCAGACCAATCAGGGAGCTTATTCCTGTGACGTAAGGCAGGCAGCCGGCATCGTGCATAGTTTTAGCGAAAATCAACTAAAAATTTGATGACTTTTCGCGAATTTCGTCGGGTTTAAAATGTTAAATTGACACAAAAATACAACATATATGCTTTCCAGTTATGTCTTCTCAATATGTGTATGTTTTTAAATGAATATCGAAGTCTTTTTGCAGATTTTTTTGTGATTTAAATTTTGTACGAGTGTTCAAATTTGTATTTACTTGCCAACGTTTGTGTTAATATATACATTATGTAATATATAGATGCTGTTCCACTGAACGCTATATTAGAACTGTACGCATTTCGGGTAACCTGTGAGTACACAGCACAGGATGAGTAAAAAAACTGATACTATTGAAATTCAAACTAGCAGCATTGCATTCTTGCAATTTGACAGACGTTGATCTAGAACAAAATCTAATTCCCAGTGGAAGTTAAAATGCTTAATTTTAGCCGTGCAAGAATTGTCAGAATTGGTTTACGTACTGTGTACTAAATCACGATCTGTTCTCTGTATACCCATGGGAATACACCGTAATGAAATTCGCAGCTAATTTGAATTTGAAAGAGCATCAGTTTTTTTTACTCACCCGGTAGAAATACATGCATGCAGCAACCCCTCGCCACTAACTAAGAGCATGCAACTGTATTTTCGGAATTACATGAAGTAACTGTATAGGTTGTTGTCATAGCAACACGGCAATTGTTATTCTTTCTGTATATTTTTTCAAAATGACAAACTATTGAGTTTTTAATCCTTGTTTCATTGACAATTTTTTAAAATGGCACAGCATTTGTCATCGGTATATTATGACACCTAATGTAAGCTAAAATTCGGTATAAAATACGACCTATTAGTTACATATATTAGACGTTTTGAAGTATTTATGAAACTAAATTTTTATCTTCATAAACTTTGAGTTTGAAATAAAACCGTTTCAAGCCGATTTTGTATCTTCGCTCATATTCTTTTACATGTAAAGTTCGTCAATATTTTGAAATACAGTAATAAGAAGACAGTCTTGCATTTACAAAACATAAACTTACTCTGGAATTTAAACAGTGAATAGACTGGATGAGTGCGGCTATGCCGGCCTCTATAAAGCATTATATAATAATACGTGTTCATTCTGCATTTTCATAGGTCGCGAGCTGTCACAGGTCACCCGGAATGCGTACAGTTCTAATATAGCGTTCAGTGGGACAGCATCTGTTACATAATGTATATATTAACACAAAGGTTGGCAAGTAAATACAAATTTGAACACTAGTACAAAATTTAAACCACAAAAAAATCTGCAAAAAGACTTCGATATTCATTTAAAAACATACACATATTGAGAAGACATACCTGAAAAGCATATACGTTGTATTTTTGTGTCAATTCAACATTTTTTACCCAACGAAATTCGCGAAAAGTCATCAAATTTTTAGTTGATTTTCGCTAAAACTATGCGCGATGCCGGCTGCCTGCCTTACGTCACACGAAAAAGCTCCCTGATTGGCCTGCTGAAAACTCAATTTTTTTACCGCGAAAGCAAAACCGGGGGAGAAATGTTAAAATTTTCAAAGAGCTACGCCGACGCTGCAGAGGGAAATTTGAAGTGAAAGCTTTTTTAAAAACAACAACTCAGTAACAACTGCAAACAACTTCGAAAAATTTTAAACTGAAGTGCTAAAGATGTGAAGAGGTTCAAAAGAAGAAGCATTGTATATTCATTGTATATTACGTAGCTCCCCCGGTTTTGCTTTCGCGGTAAAAAAATTGAGTTTTCAGCAGGCCAATCAGGGAGCTTTTTCGTGTGACATAAGGCAGGCAGCCGGCATCGCGCGCATAGTTTTAGCGAAAATCAACTAAAAATTTGATGACTTTTCGCGAATTTCGTCGGGTAAAAAATGTTGAATTGACACAAAAATACAACGTATATGCTTTTCAGGTATGTCTTCTCAATATGTGTATGTTTTTAAATGAATATCGAAGTCTTTTTGCAGATTTTTTTGTGGTTTAAATTTTGTACTAGTGTTCAAATTTGTATTTACTTGCCAACCTTTGTGTTAATATATACATTATGTAACAGATGCTGTCCCACTGAACGCTATATTAGAACTGTACGCATTCCGGGTGACCTGTGCGAGCTGTGTGTTATTAAAGTACACACGCACGGATGACGTCAACTGATGGCGTGATCTAATTTAGCTAATTTATTTCGCGGGACTTCGCATGCTTTTTGTCAACTTTATTATAATATAAAACAAATAGATTTCATTTTTTTGTGCTTCTGTACTGTAATAGATCACAGATGACTCCATAGCGTGTGAAGAACAAAAAGTCACGCACTCGACTGCGTCTCGTGCGTACTTTTTTGTTCTTCACACGCTATGACGTCATCTGTGATCTATTACAGTACAGACACACGCAAAAATGAAATCTATTTGTTAATTAAAACTCAAGTATAAACATAGGTCGCCCAACTAAGCTCGCACGCAGTGGCACGCCACGCACGCTCGCGACTGTCTATCTATTATATAGGTAGGCAGTCGCGTGCGTGCGTGGCGTGCCACTGCGTGCGAGCTTAGTTGGGCGACCTATGGTATAAATACGCATTATCAACAAACTTGCGTTGTGTTTCACGCCATAGTCAATTCTTGGCGCTTCTCTGTATTTTCCGCGAATTAATCTCTCTTCAAGAGTCTTGTCGCAGTCGTTTTCGTTTTAGTTCTCGCCTTTTTGGATGCCTCTAGTGTTTGCTACTTCTGATAGTCCGCCATATTCCTGAGATCAAAAATAACCACCCTTCGTTGGTTGTGAAAGTTGCCAAATCTTTTTCCAAAAATACAAAATATTGTAGTGCAAAAAGCAAATTAAGGGCCTGTTCATATGGGCAGAAGTTATCTCGGTTCCCGAGAAAACATTTATACAGGTCAAATAATGTTGGTCTGTTCATATGGAGAAATGTTTTCCCGCTTACCGGGTAAAGTTTCCCGCGGTGATGTAGATTTTGTAAAGAGTAAACAGAAATTTTTTCCGCTAAGCGGGAAAGTTGTGTTCATATGGGATAAAAATTATCTCGGTCACCGAGATCTCGCCTCTCATCAAGCGAGATCTCGGTTGACGGGAAAACTTTTCGTCTCGTATGGACGCAAGGTAACTTTTCATACTATTTTCGTAAGAAGGCGAGATCTCGCTTGTAAACTTGTCGAACTGTTTTCTCGCTAACCGGAAAAACTTCTTCCCATATGAACAGGCCCTTAGATATTTGCTGTCAGTTGAATTCGTGATTAATCAATCAACAATAAATTTTAAATCTGGCCAATCAGTGTTAGCCATTCATGATAGTCCGCCATATTGTTGAGATCATTGAGAATGACGTTATGACATACCAATCTTACTACGAGCAACGACTTTGGACTGCCACTAATACGAAATTAATAACCCTCGCCCCGGGCTTATGCCCGGAACGGCGCTTCGTGCCGTTGGCTCGGGGATAACGCGTTTTTACCTACCCCTGCTGAGTACGAATGTCAAGCACCCAAAATTTGGGTGCCACGTGACCAGCCTGTCAGGGTCTTCGCCGTAGCGCGGGTAGCGGAGGTGAAGACCCTGAGAATCTGGTTGCTTGACACTGTCTTCGATGTGGTTACGACATGCACAGGTAACTTCATCGTGAGTATTACCCCGATAGCATCAATACTAATACATTGCCGAAGTCTCCAGAAAACTGTAGAGAAATTCAAAATTGGAATGTTAAGTATGTCTTTAGGTTCGCATAGCTTGTGCCAACGGTATCACCCATGAGCGGCTGCCCAACTTGCGACACCAAAAAATAAAAAAAAAAGGAAATTTGAGCGAGGCGAATTTATAATCGCCACACCTACGACAGGCGGAGTAAATGTTGTATGTGAACAAATTTGTAATTTAACAACATCTATTGATGCATGAGAAGCCAACAGATTTTAAAACAGGTTTTCAAATTTCAACTGTTTTACGCAACTATTCAACAATGTCAGCCGAAAGAACAAAGTATTGTTGGCCCCAAAGTTTGAAGTCAGGAAGATTATAACGGTTTTGCAAAGGCCAGTTCTGTATCGTCTGCATGGGATTCAGCTTCAAGCAACAAATTAATGACCTTTTTCATCACAATTTTTTTTGCACTTGATTAAAGAAGTGTCTCAACGTTTTTGCAAGATACAAAATGCTATTCTTCCGTAAATGAATTTTGTTATTGATCTGCAGCCAAGTAGTTTACTTGCTTTGTCCAGTAGCACCGTTTTCTTTTGCTCCATATCCTATTTCAGTTTTTGTTTTTAATTTTTGTCATGCATGTACAGAGACTTTAAGTTGTCTTCCCCCTTCATACTGTCAGGGCCTTCCGCTGAGCTTATATATTCATTGACTGCTTCTAAAACATTGATTTAGTCAGATTCTAGCTTCAATTTTTCGTTTCAACTTCTTTTTCTCTCATAAACTGGCTCCCACGTATCTTGCATTTGTCCCATTTGTAATCGGAAAATCAATGTTTCTCATGCTGTAAATATTAGAAAACATGTAGGAAAACTAGGAAACATTGATGCCACAACAAAAATTTTTTTGACATTTTGGAAACATTTTTGATTCCTGAGGAACAAAATTTTGTTTCTGTAACAATGTTTCTCGAGGTGGGTAAAATGAAAAACATCATAGGAAACATAACTTTCCACAACAATGTTTCCTAGTTTCCCCAGGACTTAAGGAGGGCAGTTATTAATTATGTATTACCTAAGAACCAAGTAGCACTTTAACTGTGATTTAACCTCTATTATATTTCAGACAATGTATCTATCAATTGCCCTGTTTGCACCAGCCCTTGCCTTGGAGACGGGTAAGATTTTTTTGTTTTTTCCCGGACTTTCTCGCTATTTTATAGGCAGCCTTCTTTTTCCTACATAATGAAATTAGTTCCCGAGTTATATCCAAGGTGCTTTCGTTTATTTTTCGGTTATTTTTGGAAATAGATCTTTCCACGTTTGCCAGCAAATGTTCATGTCATCGTCTGCTGTTCCAGTCTCCCTTCTTGTAAGAATAATACTGTTTGCGGGATTGCCTATTTTTATACGGTTCACAACTTTAGATCTAAAAAGGGTTCGCCCAGCTGTAGGTGTTGCACATAATAGGGTGATGTTGTTAAGACGAGGTCAAGAATATTCAGGCCTTTTGTCGGTTGATTTACAACTTAACTGAAAAAAATGTTATTTAACAATGACAATCAAAAGATTTCCAATAAACTTACCGGTGATCAGCATCTTTTTGCGCAAAAATGAGCTATTACATTTAATATCCATACCCCCTGTCACCAGAAGAGGTATTAAGAACTGAAGTTCCTGATGGAGTAAACTGTCGCACTTGCCTTTCCAGAAGGGTTACGAGAGATGGCGGTCAAGCATTAAGTCTTTAAGCAGAGTACAGGATTTTTCCTAGAATTTTTCCTGTAGGGCGGGTATTTTCTCTGGCGATTTCGATTGGGAGTTAAGTAACTTTTCCAGAGGGGTAGCGTTGTCTAAAGGCCATTTTCGAGCATGGAAAATAGTTTTTCTGAGTTGGGTATGTTTTTATGTTACCAATGCACATTGTTAAGAAGGTAAAGAGCGGCCTTAGTGCCTTGAGACAAATTCGTGATTTTGTCCCACTAGACGCATTAAAGAAAGTGTATTTTGCAGTTATACAACCGCATTTTGACTATTGTTCGTCGGTATGGGATAACTGTAATAAAGGTTTTAAGGAAAAACTTCAGAAATTGCAAAATCGTGCTGGGCGGATTATCACACGTTCTGGTTGTGATGTTAGATCTGCGGAAATTTTAGAAAAATTGGGCTGGCTAACGTTGAAACATAGGCGGCATTTGAATAATATACTATTAATGCATAAAATAGCAAATAATGATGCACCTATGTATCTAACGTCACAATTTTCCATAAGGGATCAAATGCATGACTACAATGTAAGGGGTAGCCAGGTGAATTTTTTCTTCCAAAACCAAACACAAACTTCATGAAAAATAGTCTAGCATACAGTGGAGCGGTGATGACATCAAATCAACTGAGGATGTCACTGCCTTCAAAATGAAGGTTTCTAATGATATACGAGATTCTCTTAGTCTCTAATGCTTTTATTGTATACATATGTAATATAGTTAATCACTGTAAAATCTAATTTCTTCTTTGTTTTTCTTACTATATATTTATGTATAATAGACGATTGCATGTTAGACTAACTTTCAGTCTAGGCAAGACGAACAAAGTCTTTTACTATAGTTAAAAAGAGCATCCTAAAAATACAATTTTAGCTGAAAAGTGGTAACTTTTTCCTCGCGTAATACAAATGTATACAAATTTGCAAACTTTGCGACGCCATATTTTCCATACTTTACAACATTTCGCCACCAAACTTGGCAATTCTACCAATTTTAGGATGCTCTTTTTAACTGTGGTAAAAGATTTTGCTTGTCTTGGCTAGACTGAAAGTTAGTCTAACATGCAAATTGTCCATTGCACGGCTCTCAGGAAGAGCATTATCTATGTAATGAGATTTCCGTGTTTAAATAAAGTTTATACATACATACATATATATACATGTATATACATACATACATACATATATACATACACACATACATACATACATACATACATACATACATACATACATACATACATACAATTCGGCAGTGTCGGGGTCGGCCAAGGGGGGGGGGGGGAGGGGTCATCCTTTTTACTGATATGAATCTGCAAAAATACCTCAAATTACTCTCCTAATTTAAAAAGTAAAAGAAATGTTTTAAAGCATTGGATCCTTATAGTGTAGAATGTAGTGTTTGTACGTTTGCTACTATTAGGTTTAACAAATCTTAACTACCAGTCATACAATATGAACGAGTATTAAGTCCAAATTCCCAAATATAAACATTAACAGTATTCTGAACCTAAAAACACTCCTTTTCTTCACTAGTACGGAATAAAAAATACAGAATAAAAAACTCAACGACGTTGAGCAACAATTTGAAACTAGATCGTCAATCCAATTTCTCTATACAATGCATCAATTACGAACTCTGTCAGCATCAAGTCCGGTTGCATTGTAACCAATGCGGACGGAAATAGGGATGCCTGGGCCTGATGCGCACAACGTTACAATGATAATACCGTTTCTGTTAATCGGATGTATGCTGCTACTTGCCATCTTTGATGTAGAGCGATTGCTGTTCCAGTGGTCTTGTTATTGTGTGAGAAGACTGATATTGGCTGGGAACATCAGACGGATATTGGCTATTTAGACTTGGATTGGCAATAACATTGGTGCGAGAACCACTGAACAATTGTAAGCACGTAGTTGTACATTTGAGCCAACAGCCTGTGGCGATTGCGGTTCCGGTGGTCTTGTGATCGTGTTGAATGACTGCATACTCGTTTCGGGTTGAGTATAGTCAATTCGAGAGTTTTACTTGCGCTCGAACTGCTTCCTGCCAAAGTGCTAAACAGTTGACGATTTGTTTTCTTCGAATGCGATTTTTGGTGCAAATGACCCATATAACGTGCAGACAGTTGCAGGAAACAGTTGCTGCAATTTCTACAAGGCGCCGCTTACCATGTTGATCGACTTCGAAGATCTTTTTAGTTTGATTGATATGATGAATCTGTACTAACTCAATTTTTGTTTGTTTGGCAAGCTTTAAACAAAAAGTGGAATCGAATTAGTGGAATCGAATCACTTTAACATTCTTTCTTTTCTGCTCCAAACCCCTACCTCCAGCATAGCTTCCGTTTTCGTAACTAAAAAAAAGAAATAAAATGTTTGATCTGAAAAATGGGGAGAGGGGGGGATCAGCAAAATATATATATTGCACGGAAATGTTTTTAAAAAATAGTCAGCAGAAAAGGAAATGTAAAATACTGTAGTATCAAAAATTTTGTACAAACTGTTAAAATAATACCATGACGACCTTTCAATTTTGGCCTTCAGCAAAGCACTTTCAACGATGTGGTCCTCGGCTACACGGGAAAGACTGTCTTTCTTGGCGCCCGTGTAGAATTTCTCGAGTGACTTACTTCAGCCATTAGAAATTGGGTGCTGTACGGCGTTTCAATGCACGAAACACATGAAGTTTGTTTTTAAATACATTAAAACACATATATTTATTATTTAATACATTCTATTAAGAACTATTAACTCTTGAACCTTACCTCCTGACATGCCAGAAATAGTTATACCAAGATTTCACATGACTTCGTTTCGGGTTTTCCGCCCATTCTAAAGTGCTCGTGGTCCTACTTCTTACGTCCCAAGAGTCTCAGCTGTATATTTACCATGCACCATTGTTATGAATTTCTTTCTCGACTTTGCACTCCAGGTACCTGTACTTACTTTACGTGCACAGTCATAAAAATGGAGCTCACAAGACTTGGGCCTTTCTACTAAGCCAGATTTTAGCTTACGACGAATACCTTTACCGGTTGCGCCATGCTCAGCAGTTATAATTTCTTCCGGGTCAGATTTACGTCATGTTACCAGTATATTTCCGTTAAGCCTGAAAAAACGTAATGGTAAAAAGGTTGAAACTAGACGACTTGAACCATTCACTACATATAATTCGAATGTCATGTAAGATTTCTCAGCTGAGTTTTTTTAAACGTTTTGCCTCCTTATTAGAAGTACGGCTCGAGTGAATGTATTCCAGTGGTTCCAATGTATTCATATATCATCATCTTGATCCTAGAGTAATGACCTCCGGTTATACTTTTATCGGCGTATGTTCGTGTTTTTGTTAATGTCCGGTACGATCGCAAAAATTCATGTATACTATGATGACAGAATTGATTAAATTTTGGACTTCGTGATAAAAATAAACAAGTAATCAACAAAAGTTTGAACTGCTTGTCATGCTGAGTAAATTGAATGCTTAATTAAGCAAGTGCAAACATTATGCATAGTACACACAACTTATTTTCCATTACGGTCATTTCTGGCACGAGGGAATCGTGCATTTTTTCGGAACCCGTTACGCTCCCTTGAGCAGATTTTCAAAGCCCGCCTTGCCCGCGCGTGTGTAATGAAAATAGCCTTAACTACACTTTTGTGTGCAAAGGCGAAGTTATGCATTCTTGGCTACATGTTTATCTGATAAGTGTCCCTAAATATACAAACACTTACATTGTTCAGTTTTCTCCAGAATTCACACAAGGCTGACATACAATCCATGCTTGCTATTGTCACGCATTCTTTTAGAACTGGGTGTTGGACAGACAAGTTGATGGTTGTCATGCCCTTCATTTTGTGATGTTCCGCATCTACACGTTCCTCACTAGAACGGAATACTGCTGTTATATCTGCGATGCTGGAGACCTTTACATCCCAGAGAAGGAATTTATCGACGGCATCACTTGACTCCTTAATTTTAGCAAGTGCATCAAAAAAATGACCAACAAGATTCTCTTTTTCAACCGCTTTTTGTTTTATACTTTGTATCTTTTTTAAGTTTGCCATGTCTTTTGCCTCATCATAGATCTCTGCTGTGTCTTTACTGTCCTTAAGCATTCCTCTCAATCGTTAATAAGGGAACTACTATGGTTTGGTATATGTATTCCCATAAAAAAGTGGGCATATTCCTTGGTTAGTTCGACGCGCGTTCTTTCGCAACACAGGAGTGCATCCTTATTGAATTTCCATACTTTTTTGGCATCAGTAGATTACCGGGTCTATATGGGGTCGGAAATAATTAGTATTTAAAATAGCGGCGGGTCTATATGGCGGCAACACTCCACCGCCATCATCAGTAGAAACTGAAATACATGGTTTTACAAGTTAAAAAAGACATCATATAACAATATAAGGTTAAAACTATAAAAATCAATTGTTGGCCTTTAAGCTGCTTGCGACTAGAAAAGTACTCTTAAATCATTCAGTTTTAAAATGAGGTATGTTTATTAATCTTTTGTGACGAAGATCATACGAGGATGCTGGGTCAACTTTTGATATTAGATTATGTAACTTATGGCAAGGATCGTCTAAAATTCGTTGGAAGAACTTTTGGCTAGCTCGTTCTCTTCTTTCATTAAGAGTTATTTCTTCGGATTCAGTCAAAGCGTCCTTGTAATCGAGGTCCGGGTATATGATTGACAATGCACGTCTTTGGATTCGTTCTATATCTTCGCTTAAATACTTTGGTATGGAATGATGGAATATTATGGCCGCGTATTCCAGTACCGATCTAATGCATGACTTGTAGAATTGTAAGATATCTTTTTTGGCGACATTTGCCCGTTTCAGTTGTATTAAAAGATACAAACGTTTAGAACATTTAGAGATAGTATCATGCACGTGGCTGTTCCATCTCAAATCCGACCTCAAAATTATTCCAAGTAGCTTAACTTCATTTACTGTTTCTATTTGTTTGTCATTAATACTAACTGGGGAAAATATACTTCTATTCTGCTTGAAATCAATTCTGAGTTCCTTACATTTGCCATCATGTACAGGTTATTATCTGACCATTCCTTGATGCTATTCACAGAGTTTTGGATTATACTTACTCCGGATTTTAAAACTGTTTCTGAAATTGTCAGATCATCGACAAACTTGTCCTGGTCAACTCCATCGGGTCGCAGATCGTTTATCATCAACACAAAGAGCCACGGGCCAAGTTTAGTGCCCCGAGACACTCCCGCAGGGACATTACCCCACTCAGATAGACAATCACTGGCTAATTTCACTCGCTGTTTTCTGTTTGTTAGGAAGTTTATAATCCAATTTAACGTTGAAATAGGAATACGTAATGACTTAAGTTTAGATACCAAGATGGAATGGTCAATAAAATCGAACGCCTTCTGGTAATCGAGGAGGACAACACGTATAGTAAATTCATTACCATCTGTGGTTTCGGACCATTTATGAAATAGCTTGATAAGAGCATGGCACGTTGACGTTCCTGGGATAACACCAAACTGATCGGGTCTAAGACTTCTAAAATGGCTTGTTTGAGGTGCTCTTTGATTACAAACTCTTCAGCTACTTTAGATATTATGGGTGTTAGGGCAATAGGACGAAGGTGCTTGTTTACTGTTTCTACTGGTGTCGTTTTAGGGATGGGAACGACATTGGATCTTTTCCAAACAGATGGTAACTTCTGTTATATAATAACTACAGTGAAACACGCAATCTGATTGGTCAATGCCCGTGCAGGATGAGACAATCCTGCACGGGAACTTTGAAAGTTGACATCTGATTGGTCAATACCCGTGCAGGATGAGACAATCCTGCACGGGAACTTTGAAAGTTGACATCTGATTGGTCAATACCCGTGCAGGATGAGACAATCCTGCACGGGAAATTTGAAAGTTGACATCGCTTCGCATTTTACGAGCTTGTTACGGGCTTAAAATTGCCGACAAAAAACATTTCAACTTCTGAAATTTGCAGAGAGTGAAGACAAAGTCAAATGCTAAAGCACAAAGTACAGAAACTATAAGCTTTTATGTTGTCAAACGTCTATAATGTCTTGTATACTCGTATTTTTTTTTTGTTTACGTTATAAATTTAACTGAAATACGATTTTTGGCACTCGCATATTTTTGTTTTAGTTTATGCTGTAGCGATAAAAGTACAACTGTTCGAATCAGCATACATTGTTGCCTATAAAAGACTAAATTTTATTTGCCTGCTATGCTTTCTTACACACATACGTCACTTCAAATGCCATTAATTTTTTAGTTTTTTGCTTAGAAAAATACAAAATTACAAAATGAAACTAGTATATCTACCACTTTTGGCCGTTAATAACATCGGTTTTTTACAATATCTGCTCTTCGGTTTAGTACCAGTCTATGTCTCTGTTAAAATACTATATTTTCACTAAGTTTTAAAGCAAAAGAACACAAAACAAAAAAGTTATGCGAAAAGTTTTAAAATTGTGTAAATTGAAGCGTACGGTCGAACGCCGACAAAGCTAAAGTTGCCGATTCTTGGGAGAATTACGTGCTTCATCAATGGTTTAAAAAGTGTAAACCGTTGTTTTATTGTAGTTATTATATAAAACAATTACTTAATGGTTTTCCGTGCAGGATAGCGTGATCCATGCACTTGGGATGTTGCTCGACTTTCGGAAAGCGTAAAAATATTTTTACGCTTTCCGAAACTCTCGCAACATCCCGCGTGCATGGTCAGGCTATCCTGCACGGAAAACCATTCAGTAATCCTTTATTCTTCGTACGAACTATTTAGAATAATACTGACAGGTAAGGAGAGTATTTCGGCAAATTGCTTGTAAATCCATGCCGGAATGTTATCAAGACCAGATGCTTTAAAGGGGTTTGTTAATTTTAGAACTTTGTAGACATCTTCTTCAGAGACATGTAAGCTATTACAAGGCGTGTGTATATGTTCTCGTGTGTGTTCGTGAGTTTCATAGAATTTAGCGGTTGAAAGTCGTTTAAAGGTTCGAAAAACATCTTATTTATGGTGTTCACAATTTCATGACCATTCATATTATCAAACATTTCGATCTGGAGATTTAACCTCAACTCCGGTTTATAAAGAGGGCTCATACCACAGATCTTTTTTACGGCAGACCACCAATCTTTGGGCTTTGTGTGTTTTAGGTTCTCTACCTTATTCCGATTAAAATATATGTCTTCGTTTAGAGATTTGCGAGAATTGCTTTTACTTGCACACTGTAATAAATTTATTTCGGATACGGAATTTCTCCTCCTGTACGATTCGTGCAAGTCAAATAACCCTGATTTTTCCTACGATACTTATCCTGCTTTTTCGCTCGACGATGTACCAGAGGCCGAATGTAAGGCTGAGTTTCGTGTGTTAAAGCAAGATTTACCTCGTCTTCGAGAGGCTCTCAGGATACCAGCGAGTTTTAAACTGGAACAGAGAAGTATTTGTGATGGTATGGAAGGCTTATGCATGCTTCTAAGACGTGTTTGCTACCCTTGCCAATACAGCGACATCATACCTTGGTTTGGTCGAAAGCCAGTCTCAGTTATCAGTCTTATAACAAATCGTCTCATCAATTATTTATTTGATACCCATGGACATCTTATACCTGAGTGGAATGAGACTTTCTTAAATCCTGTTGCTCTGCAAAGTTATGCCGACGCCATAAGCAAGAAAAGGGCGCCCCACTAAATAATTGTTTTGGTTTTGTGGACGGAAGAGTCTGACCAATTTGTCGACCTGAAGAACACCAAAGATCGGTATATAACGGACATAAAAGGGTGCACGCTCTAAAATTTCAGTCCATCGCCTTACGTAATGGTTTAATTGGTCACCTCTTCGGGCCGACTGGTAAGTTTACATTTCCTTGTTAAGCATAAATGTGTCTGTAGCATATGCAATTCAAAAAAGAAATGAGCTTTGAAAGTCTTATTGAGCATACTGTAAATCTCTTAACAGAAGGTGGAAGGCATGATGCAGGGATCCTTGCTCAATCAGGACTTCTACAAGATGTGCAAAATCATGCTTACTCACCTACAGGGCAGCCTATGTGTATATATGGTGATTTGGCGTATCCCTTTCGCATCCACCTTCAGACCCCATTTCGAGAAGTATGACTTAGACCACTCATGCAGGAATATAACAGGTCGATGAGACAAGTACGAATTGCAGTGGAATGGCAATTTGGAGACATAGCAAATTCGTTCAAATTTACAGATTATAAAAAGAATCTGAAAATTGGTTTAAGTAGTGTGGGTAAAATGTATGTGGTGTGTGCCTTGCTTAGGAATGGCATTACCTGCCTATATGAAAACCTCAGAATACTTTGAACTTGACCCACCAACATTGGAAGAGTACTTTCAATGAACTGACTGAGAAAACGTAATTGCAAGACAGCCTATGAACAATACCAAGACTAATGACAACATGCTCTCTAATGTGAACTCTTTATTAATATCTCTTAATAACGAAAATCTTACAAGATTAATGTTAGAAAGGCAGAGAGTAAACCCTTCTTAAAATACTCTAAAGTACTGGTTGTGAGTTATTTGTGAGGTAGCATTTCTCAAGAGCATGCTCATTTTGATATGAAAAGAATAAATTTTTAAGAAATTTTTCTACACAATCTATAGCATTCTTTGGAAAGAAGAGAATAGCTCTGCGCACTAGTCTTTATTTATTACTTTGTTGACATCATTAACAAACCCTTATTACAAACTGTTTTAACCTTACTGTTTAATATAATTGAAACAACTCCAGTTACCTTAGACTCAACAAACGTGTCTAATGTAGAAAACACATAATTGTTAAAACTGTAGTTATGGTTGATTTGTAATAACATTTTGCAGTAGTACCATTAAAGCTTGGTTCTGTTGAATCTGTTGTTGTTGGAGTAATTGCATTTGCTCATTCTGAGCTCTGACCATTTGCATCATCTGTTGCTGCTGTTGTTCTTGTTGTTGTTGAGCTTGCTGTTGTATCTGTTGGTCTTGTTTTCGTAGTTCTAGCTCTTGCTCAGCTCTCTCTTTTTGTATTTGTATTTGTATTTGTATTTGTATTTGTATTTATTAAAAGAACCTCTGTTAGCTCACGCTAGTTTACACGAGGTCTTAAATATGGAATTACACTTTAAGATAAAAATCTATATAAATATATAACAGTCAATATAAATGTCAATATAAAAGTCCATATAAATCTAAATTTGCAAACTTAAAAAGGTCAAAGCATCTTCTGAACTTCTTCTTGTTTTGGTTTTCTTGGTTGCATCATTACCATCATTTTTTTTCTCTTTGTAGTTTTTCCCAATCTTTCCAGGGCTTTGTTTCTTACATCTTCTGCAGCAGCTTTCTCCACATCATCTTTGCTCCCAGTGTTTGCTTTTATTGCTTCCTTTTGATCAGTCAGTTCATCCAGTAATATATCTTTTTCGTCCTGATCATCCACCTCAATACCGCTGGCAGTTTCTTCCTCCCGTCTATTCTTTTTAAACTTGTTCTTTAGTAGATTCCATCTATCTCGAACTCCTCTCTTTTTCTTTACTCGAAAGACAAGATCTTTTGTTGCATTTAGGGTGTCTGCTATCTCATCCCAAATTCTTCCTCTGTCAGGGCTTCCTTTTTTGTGGTGTAATATATATATCAGAAGCTAGCATTTCCCTAAGCAACAAGATGTCATGATCCCTTGTCCATTCCATTTGAGGACTGAAATTTTAGAAGAAGATATAATCATGCATAGCTTGATTTCACAAATATTTGATAACTAATAAGCCATGACTTGTTGGCACCTTTTGGGAATCTTGCCAAGTATGTGTCAGTACTTACAATTTTTTAAAGATATACTAGATTACCAAAGTGTAACAAAAAGGATTATTAGTTATCAAAAAACTGTAAATTCATAAAAAGCAAAGCCACATTTACGATCTCCTAATACTATTCAACTCTTTGAAACTGTGCAGCCTAAAAACCATCATGACCAGTTGCCATAGCCATTTAATTTCTCAAATACTTATTAAACCAGTATTTATGAACGTAATTTGGATTTATACACAAATTTAACAAGCTCTTCGTGTCTTTCTTAACATAGGTTGCATTTATGGATAACTTTCGAGCTAGATGTTAGTTGTATAATTCGTATATATGGAGTGTTGTACTTACGTGTTCTTCTTCTTCGTCTCGACAGCCATGTTCAAACTAACAAATATAGAAAGTAACACTTACACAAACTTTATAAAAGTTATTAGTAGATATATTTAATATTTTAGTTCCCTTAGCGGATAAATTTGAGAAGAAATACAGAAATACATACTCACATTTTCAGACAACCCCAAAACACGCTCTTTCACGTCGGCGTGTAAAAGGCGACGGCAGATTTCAAATTCTACGCATGCGCACGTTGTTACCGGCAGTTTAGTTTTACTTCCGGGTCACGTTGCCGTTGCCGTTTATCGCCATGCTATAGGTCACTATTGACTGAGCAGGAGCAACGACTTGTGTTTAAAAGGCAAATGGCAATTTTTCAACTTATAGCGGAATGGAGAATGGAGAACGAGCGGATGGGATTGGTGCCCGATATTTCCGATACTTGGACGCTGGAAGAACGCGAACGGTTTTAGTTGGATGGAATAACGATGAAGTTATACTACAGGCTAACCGTGGGGAAAAGAGGTCGTATGATGAAATGTTGGATGGTGATGAGCCTGTCCAAATGAATGATGCATTGCAACTGAACCGGGGGGAGAAAAGATCTTATGATAAAATGCTGGACGGTGATGATGATGAACCTGTCCAAATCGGTCGTGGCCAAGATGATGAAAAACCGTTTAACATTGAGAGCGTCACCCAAGTGAACATTAAAAAGTTTAGGACGACCGGGATGAATTATCGTGTCCGATTCACAAATACCCTTCCCGATGCTGAACTTACCAATTTGCACAAAAGACTACACCATATATTTCAACAAATTCTGGACGAGACGATCGGCGGCGTTCCACCACAAGACCAAGAACGTGTTTTAATTCACTCCAATCGGTTGGAATACCCTATTACATTTCCGTTCATGTCACCTGAACGGTTAACTACGGAACGGATTCTTGCTGAGTTCCAACGGGTTATTCAATCCAACCAGGAATTCAGACTTTATGACACGGTCGACGTCAATGTTATTCATGTTAGTATGCCATCTGGTGGTAAAGGCAATAACCGAAGTGAAATCAATCTAGAAAAACATCTAAAAAAGAAAACATCGATCGTCCGTATCCAGAATAATGATGATTTATGTATGGCGCGAGCCCTCGCAGTGGCCAAGGCCAAGGTTGATAACGATCCACAAGACCGTCGAATACGAGATTACCTCAATCCTATGCAAACGCGTTTGGCACAAGAACTCCACCAAAGCGCCGGCGTGCCTCTTGGTGCGTCTGGACCCGAGCAAGCCAAACTATTTCAAGCGTACCTTACCGATTATCAGATCAGTATCGTGTCCAAAGAATACGGCAATAAAATCATCTATGCTGGCCCAGAGAAAGACCAGAGGATTTACTTGTACATGCACAACTACCATTATGACGTCATCACCAAGATGCCTGTTTTTTTGGTCCACAGTTATTATTGTCACGCACGCAAAAAGGCTTACAACAATCAAGAAGACCATCGGTGTCCGAACGACTGCAAGTGCTGTGGGTTTCCTTCCGAGTGCTTTGAAGTGTCATGAGTGAGTTGTAAAGATTGTCATCGGTTGTTCAAGAGCCAACAGTGTTATGAGCAACATAAACAATCTAGAGGCGATGCCCGATCCGTTTGCCAAAGTCTAGTGAAATGTACGAAGTGCAAGAAAGTCGTCGACCGATGTAAACAACTGCACCAAAAACATCGATGCGGACTGACAAAGTGCTAGATCTGTGGTAAGTTCGTGGGAGCCGAAAGTCATCGGTGTTTTATTCAACCCCGAGACAAAAGAAAAAAACAGGTCCTGTAGAAAAGGAAGAAGTGCCAGAAAACGGGTACGACGTTTCGGCCTTCTTCGATGCGGAATGTCGACAACGAGAACCCGAAGACGAAGCAGTTGAAGAGTCGTTGCAAGAACTATTGTTCTTTGACTTTAAGTGCCGTCAGGAAAACGGGAACCACGAACGCAAATTTATGTATTGTACAAAACGACGCTGACGAGGAATGGATTTTCCAAGGCGACAATACTCGGAACGAGTTCAGCAAATGGTTGTTCACGACGGAACATGCCAACTGTACGGTCATGGCTCATAATTTCCAAGGCTATGGTAGTTACTTTGTCCTTTGTCCGTATTTACGTGAACACGGGGTAAAGTGCGATGTCATCATGCCTGGTGCTAAAGTTCTTAGTTTGACGGTGGACATGTTTAACATCCGGTTCGTGGACTCGCTCAATTGCATTCCATGAAACTCGCCAACTTCCCGAAAACTTTTGGGATTGAAGAACTTGCTAAAGGTTACTTTCCTCACCTCTTTAACAAGAAAGAAAACGAGGACTATATCGGCCCTATTCCAGCTACGCCCTACTATAGCTCAAACGGGATGAATCCAAAAGACAGAGAAACGTTCTTGGCATGGCACACGTCAAAGGAAGAAAGCAAATGTGTTCAACTTCCAAGAAGAGGTCGTAACGTACTGTCGTTCCGATGTCGATATTCCCCGACGGTGTTGCCTAGAATTTCGCGAACTGTTTTATAACGTCACAGATATCGATCCGTTTACAACACTCACTATTGCGCCGGCCTGTCATCTCGTGTATCGCACTAACTACCTCCCAAAAAATACGATAGTAATCATTCCACCGTTGGGATATTGCCCCTAGAACAAACAATCGTTGTTTGCCCATAAATGGCTCTCGTACACGGCCAAAAAGAACGAAACTTATATCCAACACGCACGTAACGGTGGTGAGAAACGTGTTGGTCTCTATTTGCTCGACGGTTACCACCAAGAAACGCACACGGCCCACGAAGTCTACGGCTGTTTCTGGCACGGATGCCCAAAATGTTACGCTCGCGATATCGTGAACCCGGTCAATGGTAAAACCACGCAGGAACTCCATTATTCTACCGTGGAAAAGATCGAGTACTTGAGAGGTCAAGGCTACAACGTCGTGGAAATATGGAAATGCGACGTCAACGGGGAATTGAATAACGACGAAGACATGAAATATTACTTCGATCATTACCATATTGCCGACCTGTTAGAGCCACGTGATGGTTTGTACGGTGGCGAACCAACGCCGCGAATTTGTACCATCTTTGTCAAGGAGACGAGCAAATCCGGTACGTGGACTTTACCAGCCCATACCTTCACGTCAACCGGTCCATAGCCGCACGTACAGGTCACCCAGAAATTATTACCGAAAATTTTCACGAAGACGTTTCCAACTATTTCGGATTGATCAAATGCACGGTATTACCACCTCGCGGTTTATTACATCCCGTTCGTCCGTATCATGCTCAAGACAAGTTGATGTTCGCCTTCTGCAAAACGTGTGCAGATACCAGCAATCAGGCCCCGTGCACACATTCCGATGCCGAAAGAGCTATTCAAGGAACGTGGTGCAGTGTTGAAGTGATGAAAGCTTTGGAGAAAGGCTATCGGATCATCCAATTGCATGAAGTGTGGCAATTCCCGCAGAAAACCGATACCTTGTTCAAAGAATATATTGACACGTTCGCCAAGACCAAGCTGGAAGCAATGGTACGTCAATGATATTTTGCAAAATTAAGGCATTCAATTGGATCCGACCAAAATTGTTTACAACGCGGGATTACCTGCATTGGCTAAACTCATGCTGAACTCATTTTGGGGTAAATTTGCGCAACGATCGAAAATGGTCAAGACCGAACAGATTGACGATCCTCAACTGTTTTTTGACTACTTGACGTTCCACGAAATCACCGCGCTCGATGCCGATCTCGTGGGTGATGAAATCATGGAAATCCGATACGAGTTTGGCGACGAGTTCGTTTACCCTGATCCCAAAACCAATGTGTTCATTGCCGCGATAACCACGGCGTATGCTCGATTACAACTCTACGAAGAGCTCGACATGCTACAAAAACGCGTGTTGTACTATGATACCGACGCGGCGATTTATCTCATTCAACCCGGCCAAACTGAGCCTCGATTGGGTAACTATACTGGCGACCTGACCGATGAATCAAGAGGCGAACACATCACGGTATTTCCGTCGGGCGGACCGAAGAATTACTGTTACAAAACCAATACCGGAAAAACCGAAGTCAAACTACGTGGGATCACCTTTGATTGTACGGCGCGCAAAAAGTCAATTTTGAAGTGATTTGCGCGCTGGTGTTCTTACGGGCAGAATGCGGTGTGACGGGCAAGTGTCGGTGGATATCCCGTTCAGAATCACGCGAAATACACAAACGAAAGAAATTCAGACCAAACGCATGAAGAAAGACTATCGTGTTGTTTATAACAAACGTACCATCAAAGACAATTACAAAACATTACCTTACGGGTATTAATTGTAATAATCTATAACAAACAGTCTTGCTGTTATTTAACACAGCTGAGACTCTATTTTGCTGTTATTTAACACAGCTTTACTTAACATGTCTGTATTTGTTTGCTGTTTGTTTAACACAGCTTTAAGGCGTTATTTAACACGCCTGTCCTTTTAATAAAATGTTTTTATATTAGCTTTGTGTTGTGAGCATCTCTTCGAAAATGGGCAGGCTTTTGCTCCCTCGCTATTGTTGATCGATTTTTAGTTTATAATAATGGTGCAAGTTCACGCCTGTCTGGTCTTCGAGCGATTTGATATGTTTCGCATTCTTCGCGCCAAGTTCCCACATCATCATCTCTTTGGCATTCATGTGGTAAGTAAAATTATTCCCCTGCGGTGCTTTAGGCACGGATATTCCATTTAATGTTTCCAGCATGATTTGCGTCAGCAAAATCGATTGCAGCGTTGAATTATTTACAAGCGCCTCGGGTATTATATTTGTGTCCACCAGACAACGTATTAAATCCAACAGATCCTTTTTTATTCGACAACCACGCACCAACAATATCTCTCCACGACATGTTTTCACCGCAAACACTTGTTCAGACTGACGGGAAAGCACACGAGCGTAATCGTTTATAAATCAAAGTTCATTGCGTCCAATTCCGTGACGTCATAGTTTTCTGAAATATAACCGTAGTGAACGCATATGCACCAAACTTTCTGGATCAACTTCTTATCGGTGTGTGTTTTTCGTAGTGAACTCCCAACTTCTCCGTTGTTAGTTCGCATATAATTTTTCAGTAGAAATTAGTAACGTCCATGGTTATGCGAAGCACTACTTTGTTCTTGGCCATAAACACGACATCGATCGTCATTGCTGTGTTGAATTTGTAGTATTTTCAAATTCTCTTGCTTCAGCTTTTGTTCGTTTTCCACGCAAAAGACCGTTTTCCATGTTTGATGGAATGTTCAGCATGAATGCCGCACTCAGACTTTCTGTAAACGTTTTCATCACCGCCGTTTCCGAAGCACGTTGCAATGCTGCATCAAAGTACTCGAGTCGTTTAAACTTTCCCATGTACAAACACGTGTGGTGCGTTTGAGAGAGATGGGTGATGGTGCACCCTTCGCAATTTTCGCGAACCTAACAAAATTTATGTCTTGCTATTTCCTTCGACCGACCAAGCGAGCGAGAACATCTCCTCGAGACATATTCGGTTAATTATTATTATTATTATCATTATTATTATTATCATTATTATTATTATTATTATTATTATTATTATTATTATTATTATTATTATTATTATTATTATTATTATTATTATTATTATTATTATTATTATTATTATTATTATTATTATTATTATTATTATTATTATTATTATTATTATTAAAACTATATTTATTCACGCTTACCCCTTCAGCAATAGCTGATTTCCAAGGGGGGCGTGACAATAAAAAGAAAACTATATACATAAATACAAATAAAGACAGTAAAACTATGAATTTCGTTTCTATGAGTAAAACTATGAACTTCGTAACTATGAATTTCGTTCACGATAAATCGGGAGAGTGTACTAAAACGGAACTGGATTTATTTCTGTTCCGCCGACGCAAGTGAGTTTGAAAAAAGGATTGTAGATCGACCATTAGCCCCCGGACCCATCGGCCATCACGTTTCTTTGCTCGGTCACTGACGATTACACTGACTTGTCAAAGACCATTTTGGTGTTTCGGGCAAAAGTGACCGAAGCAAACGAGAACGATCTCGACGCGGATGAAAAAGTAGGCATCGTCAACAATTTCCTTCACAGTTTTTTCAAACAAGTTGATGCGTTTTTGAAACAAAAACAAGTAACTTAAACGACAGGAACGTATGCCTATCGTGCCTACTTGGAAACGCTTTTAAACTATGGTTCTGCTGCAAAACAGTCTCAATTGACGGCCGGCATGTTCTACAAGGGCACAGCTGGAAAGGTGGACGTCGCAGACCTTACACTGGCAGCTGCTAACGCCAAGTGGCGCACACTCACTCAAGATGGCGGACAGTAGCACGTTAGATAATGCAGCTAAAGATCAATTTAGACAGCTTGAAATTACGTTTTCTAATGTTGTGCCGACGTATGTTGACAGTAGCGTAGCCAGCCCGACGATTTAGTCCCGCTATGCAAATTTCAAATCATTGTAATTATTCATTTCTTTAGAAATTGTTGTTTTTACTGTCAATGAACACGAAAATATTTGCATAGCGGGACTAAATCGTCGGGCTGGCTACGCTACTGTATGTTGAATATATAGAGTATAGTAATCATGGTAACCAAATTAAATGGACTGGAAACTACGAACTATTGAGGAATTTTGTATCGGATTTGTTTGGCAACGATGGTAAATGGAGTTCGACAGGCGGTAGTGGAAAATCATTCCGAAATGATAGATTATGTATTACTTGGTACGCGAATAAGAAATCCCTCTTGTTTCAACGTGAACTTGGTGATAGATTAAAGGATTTAGCTGTTAAACTATGCTAGAGTAAAGCTCAGTTACATGAATTTGAAGCGAAGGAAAACACTGTTGTTGATCGATTGCTTCAAGAAATCGGTGACTTTAAGATGAATACCCACCAAATGTCTACAGTTATAAATGGTCTCCGCGAGGACATGCTAATGGTTACCAATTATATTGAATCCCAATGCAAGAGTGTGAAATGTGATGCTCCGGTGCAAACGGATTTATATATAGGGGGTGAAAATACAGATCAAACTCGGATGTGCGAGATGGACCTAGCGGACAGCCAAATTGCAATTGACCTGAAGGAGCGAAGTTAGATATAGTTATATTGGAAATTCAATCGAACCTGCGTAGAGGTTGCGGACATACATAAAAAACAAAAAGAAATAACACCATGTATTAGTCGCAAGATGGATTCGTACGAGTATTTGACTGAAAATAAAAAAACTTGCTGACCGAATTCTGGCATTAAATTTGGAGATGGAAAGTTACAAATTGGATTTGTATAATGTAGACAAAAATCATACATCATTCCATCAACACGCCTCCTCAAATCCCACGCAACAACAACAAAGTGATTTGTACAAATCTGCCGCAACAATGGATGGTCACAAGCGAGTAAACCGAGTACAATATTAACAATTAAAACAGCAGCAAAGTGTTATGTGTTACCCGCCAGAAATGAATGCCTCTGGTGTCATTAATTCCGTGCAACAGCAAAATACCGTACATCAATTAAGATCCTCTCCTAAATCCTCTCGCTAAATAAATGTTGTGAGCTTTTGGAAACATTTGGTCTAATCCAACATGTGGCCTTTCCAACGCATACTTCTGGTCATACGCTGGACCTTGTGATGCCTAGACCAATTAATGATGTGATAATAACTGAATTGGAATCTACACTGGCTTTATCTGATCATTCGTTCATTGAGTGTAACTTGAATATTCCCGAGTTTTATGAATTTTATGGTTAAGAAAATCCGATTCGATCAGTTGAAAGAAATAGACATTCCCATGTTTAAAAATGATATTTCCTCGTCTGAACTATGTGTTAATTCCTTTACGGATATTGATGAGTTGTCACGTTGTTATGACACGACTTTGTCAAGTATTCTTGATAAACACGTTCCTATGACGACTAAAATAATGGTTGTGAGACCTGTGTTACCTTGGTTTAATGATGATCTTAAAAAGCTTAAAGCTGAACGACGAAAATGTGAAAGAAAAATGCTTCAATCTGGATGCTCCAGTGATAGAGAGATTTATTACAGGACTAGAGATAAATACAGTGCTTGTCTCCGTAAAACCAAGATCAGCTATTACTCCGATTTAATTGACGAATGTTCGGATAATTCTAAGAAATTGTTTCGTGTTATTAATGCATTGACCAAACAGAAATCGTCTGAAAGTTTGTAAGATTGTACTGTTGGTTTATAAAGCTCTGCATGGTTTCACTCCCAAATATATTGGTGACATGCTGACTTATAAACAAAGTAATAACTATTCTTCGAAATCGGATGAACAAATGCTGCTTCATGTTCCAACCACATGTAGAGTCTTTTGGTGATCGCGCCTTCTCAAAAGCAGGACCTACTCTGTGGAACTTACTACCGTATGAAATTCGGCTTTCGCCTTCTTTGGATTATTTTAAGATAAATCTTAAGACATTTTTATATAGGGATGCCTATATTAATACCTCTTGTTTTTAAATAGATATTTGTATATGTAGTACAATAGTAAATGTTGCATAGGTATAGTACAATGTAATTTAGCGCTTTAGAATATTTTTATAGTTTTAGGGCTGTATAAATTTTTATAAATTAAATTAAATTAATATGGGTCTGAAAAAGAGATATGCCTTCAGCCACAAAAGCGGAATCATCGAAATGGCAGGACCATTGTTCTGTGACGTGTTTGGAAGCGAACGTCTCCTCCTGAGTTTTGTCAATCTCAAAATCATTTTGAATCGTAATGCGAACGAATTTTGTTTGATGGATTCCGAGAACGATGCGGATTACAGAGTGAAACTGACCGAAGCTAATCTCAAAATACGTAAAGTCAAAGTGAGCCCGAGCATCTCCATCGCTCACGAATTGGCGTTAAAAAAAGGACCGGCCATCTATCCCGTGAGACGCCTGCAGTGCAAAACTTTTACCATTGCGGCAGGAAATCCGTCGTTGAGAAAAGATAACCTCTGTAACGGGCTCGTGCCGAAAACGTTTGTGTTCGGAATGATCGACAGCGCAGCATTCAACGGGGCCTACAAGAAAAATCCTTACAACTTTAAAACCTATACCACCTTGTTCGTTGGCGTCACGGTCGACGGAGAAGTGCCTTTCAAACCTTTACATGCAGCTTTCCTGCGCAGCCGCAAATCCCCGGTACATTGAGGCGTACCTCGCCATGTTCTCAGGCACCGGAAAGTTATTTTATGATACCGGAAACGACATTTCGCGCGATGATTTCGCGAATGGCTATGCCTTGTATGCTGCTAACCTAACACCCAACATGTGCGGATCCTCTGACCATTTTAATGTGGTGCAGCGCGAAAATTTCGCAGTCGAGATCAAGTTCAGTACTGCACCAACGGCGGCTGTGAGTCAGGTGTGTTATGGCGAATTCGAAAATACGATTCATATCGATTCTGAAAGAAACATCTACGACTATTCTGGTTAAAAGACATGAACACCGCTCAAATCGCATATGCGTTAGAACACGATCCTAAAACAAGCAAAAAGTTTTGCGGGGTGTTTCTCACTAAATTCTTAGGCACGTTCATTTTGTTTAAAACCTCAAAAAATTCCTTCGAACCCGCAGGATTGAAACTCTTTCTGAATCTCATAGCATCGTTGACCAAATCCGAGATGTTCGAATTAGGATTGGTTTCACCTTCAATTTTCACTTGTCCCGTTCTATCACGCGTAATCATATAGGGTTTCGCTTTCAAACGGGATAAGAGCGCTGTGGCTCTCGGACGCATGGTTCTGGGTACAGGTTCCACCACGTCGGCATCGGATAATTGCGGCTGGGCTCGCTGTTCGCTCTTTCATTACCGGGCTCGGTGTCTCTTTCTGTCGTCTCAACTCCAGATAACGTTCCAAAAATGTATTGAACAGTTTCTGCTTTTTATCATCGGCCACATCGTCTCGTTGAAGAATGTCCGAAATTTGCGTATCCTTTTGCATCATCGTGCCCATCAAAGGAGACGTCTCGAGTCTCTGCCTTTGTTCATATCGTTGAAGAGCCTCCTCCGGAACCAGCACCATTTTCTTACTGTGTTTCATGCCTAGAACAAACTTCCAAGCGCACTCAGAGCGGCCGGTAAAACAAATGGTAGAAGGGCTCCGCCTCTTTGCGTCAAATAGGTCTTTTTACGTTTTTGAGAAACTTTCCTGTTTGCCAACGCACGGAGTTGTGTCCTGTACGGCGCCAAACGACGCTTCTGACGCGATATTAATGGAATAACCCCTTTAAGTGTACTCAAACAACACTCGTAAATAGCTGTCGGGAACGTTTTCGATCAATATCTTTCGTAGTTTCGGTTTAGCTTTTGCCAAAATCTGGAAATACGGCAGACTTCCTTTCATGCGCTTCTACATATTGACAATGACCGTTTCCTTTTGCGCACGCGATTTAAGTACGTTTTACCTACGCGATCTGTCTTTCTCTGTGCAAAATGTTCGTGTTCTCAACCGCATATTTTCGGGCGTGAGTTGATGACAATCGATCATCAAATACCCACAGGTTCTACTTGTGGCATCACGAAACGACTCCATAAGGTAGTCAGTACGTCCAGGAAACATTTGTTTTGCTAACGTTGAAATACCCAACGAATCGAGAGGGTTTCTGAAGATGATCATTTAGTGAGAATTCAAACTGATCGTGCGCGACAATTTACCGGGCGGAAACAAATTTTGCGTCAGGTACACTACGGATATTCCGCGATGATGTGAACCGCGCGTAAATATAGGTCGGCAACGCGCTGATCCTTGGAACATTGCGACATTAGGGAGCTTTAGCAGCGACTACGAGTACAACTACGAGTACGAGATTTGTCATTTTTGCGCCAAGCGCACGTCATATGCTTCCGCCATCTCGTTCTGACGAAAAAAAGTCGTAGCCGTCGCTCATTTGAGTACGACATTTTGCTGAAAACTCGTAGTCCTCACTACGACTTTTCAAATACCATTGAAAGTTAGTTTCTGTGTGATATATGGCTTTGTGATTTACTATGTTATGAAGAACATATCCTAGAAAATTTAAAATTCTAGGTAAGTTCTGAAATCTACAGCATTTAAATACACGTGAAGGTGAACTTTGTGAAAGGTTTTCGGTTACATAAAATGTAGTTTGTAGAAACTTTATTTCTCGTCATTTGTTTTACTGCTAAAGGAACATTCGAACAGAAACAACAACGACTACGACTTCTGCACATGCCATCAAATCTCGTACTTGTAGTCGTACTCGTAGTCGCTGCCAAAACTCCCTATTAAATCGTCCAGGACAACGAACGAATGATTGTGACCGCAAACCCGCAGAGCTCTATTTATATATCTGGAGACAGCGTTCTCGAATAAGCGCCGAAGCCAAAAACATGGCGGAGCAAGCTACTTATTTTCATGAAGTTTTCACTGACCACAGCTAAAGGTGAGCCCGTGTCAAAATACGCACCCCCCCCCCCCGATTCTTTCAAATGAAATTAGGAAATATTTTAAAATAGTGAAGTTTATTGTTCAGTATCCCAGGGTGGAACCATGTACACTACGCTAAGATACAAACTCCTTGGCGACGGCATTTAGTAGCTCGTTCAAATTCGAACGATGGATGTTGCGAAGCATATCTCTGGTTTAATATAAGCTATTTACACAAGAAAAACACCACTTTAAATGGCAATAAATTTCTTTCAATCTCGCCTATTATTTGTAAGTTTACTCTGCATAAAAGTGATTACCTCCCCGGCAAATGCAGCAAACTTCACAGTTTTAAAGTTAATTAGTAAGCAAGCTTGTAGCTTACAATATTATCGTGACCAAATACCTATCTGCCTATCTATACGGCGATCATCGCCGGGAAAACACATACATTTCTGAAAATACCACCAAAAACATCGCCGCCGTTTTCTCTACCATTTTAAGCGAAGTTTAATGCGAAAATACTAAAAAGTCAAAGAATACAGCGAAATCTAATGTACAGGGTGAGTAAAAAAAACTGATGGCCTTTCAAATTCAAATTAGCCGCGAATTTCATTACGGAACTTTAAGTATTCCCATAGGTATACAGAGAACAGATCGTAACGAAGTACACAGTACAGGATGAGTAAAAAACTGGTACTATTGAAATTCAAACTAGCAGCATTGCATTCTTGCAATTTGAAAGACGTTGATCTAAAACAAAATCTAATTCCCAGTGGAAGTTAAAATGCACAATTTTAGCCGTGCAAGAATTGTCAGAATTGGTTTACGTACTGTGTACTAAATCACGATCTGTTCTCTGTATACCCATGGGAATACACCGTAATGAAATTCGCAGCTAATTTGAATTTGAAAGAGCATCAGGTTTTTTTGACTCACCCTGTACTGTGTACTTAGTCACGATCTGTTCTCTGTATACCTATGGGAATACTTAAAGTTCCGTAATGAAATTCGCGGCTAATTTGAATTTGAAAGGGCATCAGTTTTTTTTACTTACCCTGTACAGGGTGTCCCAAAAAAACAAATGTTCTATTGTTGAAAATGATCTATTGTTAGAATTTCAATGCCAAGCACTAAATTGAACCCACGAGTGGATAAACTATTGACATAACCGTCATAATTAATAGTAATACTCAGTGTTAACCATTTTTATGCCAGACAAAAAAACTAAAACTAAATAAAAATAAAAAATGCAATCAAATTTTATGCATGGTTATTTTCGCCTATTCAATTTGGTTTTTATCGACATTCACATGAGCAAAACAAACGTACTTTACAAAGATATTTTAATTTTCTAACAAGTGCTAGGGCATTCAAATGTTAACAATAGGTGATTTCAATAGTTTTTGGGGGTTTTTGGGACACCCTGTAAACAGGGTGTATAAAACAGGTAATCGAACTTAGGAGTAGCCTAGCTAGCACACTCAATATTTATTGCATGGAAACAATTCTTTAACAATTGGAAACAACAGGCGTTTAGCTTTTGAATGCCACTGTTTTGGTAAAATTTGAAGAAAAGTTCGGAATCAATTGACTGTTCAAATTTACTCCCATTTGGGAATTAAAATTGACAAATTTTAGCTTAAGCTGTAAAATTTATGAATCTCATTAGCCAAGTTAACTCTCATTAACTTTCTGAACACTTTGTTGAGAACAGGACACAGCACTCAAGTCAAATGTTAAATTTATAATTATAGTTTAAGCCTGAAAACAGGAGGGAGTGAAAACTTTAAAATCGCGGTCGCTCGCTGTGGTCAGTGGTAAATCACCAGAGAATAAGTAGACTGTGATGTCAAATGATGCGTTTTACGTCACGCGGCCGCTGTGTTTTTGGCTTCACTTTTTGACTGACGAAAGTATAGGAGCGCAATCTCCAGATATATAAATAGAGCTCAGTGCTGCGAGCCATATCGTTCAAATTAACAGGAAAGCCCTCCACCAATTCCACCTTGGGAGGCAACTGGTCAAATTCTTTTTGATACTCTCCATAACAGTATAGATGGTTTTCGTAGGAAGGGGATAAAACAGCTCTTCCAAATAACGTAACATGTAGCGCTTGAAATACGATTTCCCGCACTGCGTTTACCCGCAGATGTAAAAATTCGCAGGCGTTTTAAATCTGACATCCATAACGTAAATGAACCTTGGTCTGCGTGTTTGTATCCCTTATAGTACACTAATCGTTTGGTTCATCATCAGTTGCACACAGGCATTGACGATGGAACGAGCGCTCTGGTTGTTGGGAATAATATACCTAGTGCTGTAGCACACGAAATTCAAAATTTACGTCGCGACATTTGCTGCGGTTGCAAAATATACACGCAGGATTGTTTGATGATGAAAGAAGAAGAAGGATGGAATATACACGGCTTGGTCGCAATGGAAAGCATCAACAGTAGTCCTTCAGTTTGGCAGGAATTCCTCGGCGTTTTGGTCTTAAACATGGACGTTCGTAAAGAATTTGCTGATCATTTAATGGGACTGCAGAAAGATCCCGATCGATATTTTGTCGAGGCTCTATTACAAGTATAAGAAAACAACCGAGCGATGGTGGATATCCTACACAACTTATCGCACCCTCCCGCCCAGCCTCTGGAACCCTACAGTATTGGCTATTTCAGCAGTCCTGGTAGTTACAACTACTATATCAAGGGAAGCGACGAAACGTTCAAATCATACGAAACAGACCATCCGAAAGCCTATCGAAAGCACATGGAAAACAAACTCTGTGAACATTTCCAAAGACTATTTTAATGTTATAACCTTGACATACAAGTTCAACTTTTTAATAAATCTTACAAGTTTCAGTTCGTGTAGTTTATAATTGTAAACACGCGTCTAATCCCAGAAAGCATTCTTCGGAAAAAACACTCCTCAGCTCTTGTAATGTTCATGTCTGTTAAAATCGGGACCACTAAATGAACAGCTTCACGTATCTCATTTTCAGGGATATTCTTTAAAGGGACAGTCCACCCCCAACACAAGTGCCCCTTATGTAAAAGTCCTTCACTAGCATACCTTAGAATGGCCATTCATTCGCCTCAACTCTCTTTTGTTACCGAGATATTAGACTTTGTTTCACTGAATTTTGCGCATATTATTGCCGCCATATTTGTTGAACTGGGGGGGGATTGCGTGTACTTTTGAGCGCTTTGTGTGATACAAAGCGGAAAGCTTTATTTTCAAGTCAGCGCTTTACATCTTTAGCTAGGCAATTTCTATAAACGCAGTAAAATACTTTTTAAAATGCCCCATTGCATGGTTCCGGGATGTACCAACAACTCACGGAAAACTACAAGCATTACCTACCACCGAGTCCCGAAAGATTAACGTTTGCGTCAAGCATGGATGGCAAAAATTCGACGAGCAAATCCACGCAACCTTGATAATTCGTGTGTTTGTTTGGATCATTTCACGCCAGATTGCTTTGAGGAACACGGCTACCGAAGTAGAGCAAGGCTAAGACCGAACTCAGTTCCTTCGATATTTCCCCGTAGTAAGCCCACAACGCCACGAACGACAGGTCGCATGAGAACACAAATGCGCTCTGAACAAGCTAAGCGAGAGGTAAAGCGCTGGTCTTCAGTATCAAATGTACAATTAAACGTGTAATTTCATTAACAGTTAAAACGTATATAAACACCCAAACATACAGAAATATAGATAAATTTACACTTAGTTCGATACATGTACAAAATTCTGTGTATGAAAATTGCATGTTTTCCTCAATTAGACATAAAATAATACACACTTGGGAGAACAACATTTTCAAAATAAGTCAACACTTATTGAGGTTAAAAATCATAAAATCACACACACAACGCACACACACGAACTATGATCATGAATTACATAAATGTACACAATAAACCTAACATATTATTGTAATAAATGCACAAAAAATGGTTCGGGTCTGCACATAATTCTTCTCTTTGTTAAAGATGATAGAAGACTGTCTTGTTGGACAACAATTTCCATCATCTGTCAGGGGCGATCAATGCCAAATTGACAGCCCATCTAGCTGTGGTGTATTTGAATATTCTCAGACAGATGCATGCCCAGAGGCTCCAAGTTCAAGTTCTGTAACTGTAAATCCAACAAAAAATTTGAGATTAACTAAGGAAGTTGGCATTCAATGTGAACAAGTGTCGCCATCCAAACTGCAGATGTTTGTCCACCTAGTGTTGATGTCAGTGATATTGCCACACAAGGCACTCCTATTGCTGTTGTTGACTGTTTGAAGCCCAATTCTGATATTAGTTTTATTGATACACAACCTTCTACTAGTACATTTCCTGGAAATACATTAGTCTCTCCTCAAAAAAGCATCTGTTCAGAACTTACATGTACAGGTAGTGACACAGATTCGGATGATATCTACATGCCTGGAAGTCTGCAGAGAGTCAAGATGACATAGATTCTGAAAGTGATGACGAAACAAAGAGAAGTCCCGCTGAGAAAAAAGTTTATAGTTTTTGAGGAAAATCTTGATAAGCTGTTTGTCACCTGTTCTACCTGTTTCAAGCCCAATGCTGAGGTCTCTAAAACACTGGTTGGTAGCATGGTGGAGATCCATACATTATGTGTGGACGGACACAAGAACAAATGGCAATCACAACCAAAAATAGATGCAAACATTGCTATGGATGTGTTACTTGCTGGCTCAATACTCTTTAGTGGGAATTCTTTTCAAAATATAAACTCTTTTGCACACCGATTAAACTTGGCTTTCATTGGTAAAAGTTTCTTCTACGATATCCAGAAGGAATTTCTTTTTCCGGTAGTTAACAAGGCTTGGAAAGACCACCAAGAAAACCTATTTGAAGAAGTAAAAAATCAAAAAAATTAGATATATGTGGTGATGGACGGTGTGACAGCCCGGGGCATAACGCAAAATATGGCACATACACTGTGATGGCTGAGAGTACCAATAAAATTCTAGATTTCTCAGTTGTCCAGGTTACCGAAGTTTCATCATCCAACGCAATGGAAGCAGAAGGGTGCAATCGAGTACTAAAGAATTTAAAAAGTAAAGGAGTCAAAGTAAGGTGTTTAACAACCGATAGGCACACAACCATTACATCAGAAATGAGAAAAAAACATTCTAAAATAATGCACCAGTATGATGTCTGGCATCTCTCCAAATGGGTGGTTAAGAAGTTGTCACAGAAGAGCAAGAAGAAAGAGTTTCAGGATCTAACTGCATGGATCCGGTCTGTTTCTTCTCATTTCTGGTGGAGTGTAGCTACATGTAACGACAGCTATGATGTTTTATTAGAGAAATGGACGTCTATTGTGAACCATGTTGCCAATAAGCATTCATGGAGAGGTGCAAAGCATTTCAAGAAATGTGCCCATCGTGAACTGTCAAGACGGAAAAGAAAAGAGAAAGTTTGGCTAAAATTTGGCACTGCTGCTCATGTGGCCCTTGAGGAGGTTGTCTTTAACAAAAAGCTTCTGAAGGATCTCAAGTTGGTCACAGAGTTCCATCACACTGGAAATCTTGAAGTTTACCATTCCATGATGCTTAAATATTGTCCTAAAAGACAGCACTTTAGCCATGAGGGGATAGTTGCCAGAACACAACTTGCTGCCCTTGATCATAATCACAATTGTTCTAGGAAGCAAGCTGTGGTCAAGCACGGTTCATCATTGGGTTCCCTCCGTTACAACTTGGTCTTTCCTAAAGTGCGAAAAACATGGGTGGTTAAACCAATAAAGGAAGAAAAAAGCTATGGTTACCTTGATGCACTAATGGAAAGCATCCTGAAACAAAAAAAAATCAAAGAGGGCAAAAAGAAAAAAATCCACAGCAAAAAACATTGTATGCAAAGAAAAGCCAGAAAAACAAGCTGCAATTAAAGCACACATCAGTCGATTCCACTCAAAGTGAATATAATTACTATTATCATACTGAAGCCAGACCATTCATTTTTAGTGGCAAATGCTTTACTCTAATGCTGTGATGACTTCACTTAGTCAAATGTTACATTTACATATTCAAAATTTAATATAGGATGCATAATCCAGTATTATTCAAATCAGTGGTCCTAACTGATTGCTCTCAAACTCGAGAAGTGTTTAGTCACCTTCCTCGGATGGTGGCCTAAAACCAACAAAAGTGTGTTCATCCTCGGGTCCAGGTGGTGGAAAATGTGCTCTGATACAACTTACTGCACAGGATGGTAGGACTACCCTTACATGTCTCCCAAGAACACCCCAACCCAATCGTGCAAGTTGCCTATATGCGACATGTCTGCTTCTTTGGTGCTCAGGTCCTTCAAATGGGTTTTCATACTCCTGCCTGTATTGATACCAGGCTGTTCTGAGTGCCCAGTGATTTAGACATACTGCAGCAAATGCTGGATTATCAGTTACACAAGTAAGGGGCTCTTTTAATTTGTCAATTGTCACAGCTTCTTCATTAAGAAATAGCATTTCAGTGATTTCTTGACAGCAAACAGATTAATCTACTCTATCCATTATTTGGCAATGGCCACATCTACACCTGAGGATGTTTTGATATAAATTAGGAGAATAAACACACCCAATCTATACCTGATACCAGTTAGTATATTATATACGAATAGAAAATATCGCTATATTTTTCAAATAAATTAAAACTTACCACTCTAGGTTATTCAAGCGGCCCTCGTCCTCGGAGGAAGAATCGGAATTATCATCATCGCATTCTTCGTCGCTGTCCATACTAGAAGACAGTTTTCTAGTTGGCTCGAACAGATATGGCTGTAACGAGAATTCTGCTTCGTCCTCTTCAACCTTTATATCAGGTTGCTCAGAGAGCGTAAAATCTTCATCTGCCTCGTAAGAACTACTAGAATTCGATCGTGACATCGTTAAAAGCGCTTTGAAATGAAATAAACCCACGAAAATTCGTACAAGTTTGGTAAACGATAGTGCTCACTCTATATTCCTGTGTTTTCTATCACACAATTACGTCACAGCACTCAAACGATTAGCAATATTGGCGCCCCCCCCCAGCTCAACAAACATGGCCGCGGCGAAAAGGCCATGAAATCAGTGAAACAAAGTCTAATATCTCGGTAACGAAACAAAGTTGAGGCGAATGAATGGCCATTCTAAGGTACGCTCATGAAGGACTTTTACATAAGCGGTACTTGTTTTGGGGGTGGACTGTCCCTTTAAGTAAAGCAGTGTCAAGATAAGCCATAGCACGTCACATTTATTTCATTAAAAGTTTCAACCAGGTCGACAGGAAGAATAGCCATTTGCTCATACATAGTCTTATATTGCTCGAGACATTGCTGGATATAATAGGAGAATGTTCTCATATCATCATCAACATCACCGTTCTGCAATTCATTCAAAATGACTTCCATCGTACAATGCCAAAAGCATAATAAATATAAAAATTTGTGCGCGTTTATTTTAAACCATTCATTTGCGTAGTGTATAATACGGAAATTTCATTTCTAAAAGCGGAAACGTTGAACCAAAAAGTGGAAACACTACTGTAAACAAAAAAGGTGCGAACCTTCAATTTTTCTTCCTCTTTTTCACAATCACTTAAACATGAACACGGTCGAAACGCATAAAGCAAAAGAAGCCGAAAGGCATGAAAATTACGTCTAAAGAAAAAAAACGAGCTGACCACACTAAAATGTTTGAAGAAATTTTTATGTGATAAAAACAAACTCATCCTTGATGAGTTTGAAAGCGGATACGATGAGGACAAAAACGAGTATGTACCGCCACAGCAAACAACAAGCACACAAACAGACCCTCGGAATATTCTTGACGAAGTAACTACGGGTGATCTGTCGTGGTTGCCTCAACCTGAGGATATGGGCGATCTTTTCACCAGACTGGTTAACGGTGAATAAAAATATCTTAACAAAACGTTGATTTGATTTCTATTTGTACCCAAGAGGCTTTTTAAATAAACAAACTGTTTTACAACTCTGTTTTTCATTATGTATTATTATCTCGTATTACCATACCTATAGTGTGGACCAGTGGTGGCGCCAGAAATTTTCCGATGGAGGGCTATGTTTCCCGACGGGGTGGAGGGGCTATATTTTTTTCATGGTTAGGCACTTGTCTGTTTTCCCCGACAAATGTATAAATTTTCCCCGAAGGGGGGCTAGCACTCCCCGACAAGGGGGCTGTATCCCCCCCCAGACCCCCTTTGGCGCCACCACTGATGTGGACATTTAGCACAAGCACACTCAAGTTAACAAGAAAAAACTTTATTCACATGAATAATACATGCTCATTTAACATATGTTTATATGTGCCTGTGATCAACTTATCACTAAAATAACATATCGTTTTGGTTTAATTCGTAAGCAAGATCCTTCAGTCGATAAATAATGTTCCTCTGCCTACTTTAACGGTGACTTCACACTCCGAATCGGCTATGAAATAGGCGAAAGTCTAAGATAAATACATAGTTGAATACCGTAGGGTCTCAAAAGTGCCGCTGAAAAGTAATCCTCTCTTCAACACATGCAAGAGAATTTCGAATGTAAGTGCTCCCTCGGGACACTTATTCTCGAGACTCTACGGTATAAGTTAATCAAAGGTAAACAAGGAAACAAAACATAAATATTTTCAGCATGCATAAATACTATTTGTCTTTAAAATGTTTAATATCTAGGATTATTTTTATATGTTCGTCCAAACGCAACCGGCAACCGCACCATGTAGGTTGACCGCATCCCAGTGTGAACTGAAAAGATAATGGTAGAATCACCCTTCGTAGATCTTCTATGCAGTGTTGGTGTACCTTCGTCTGACAACAGTTGGTTGTAACGAATTTTTCATGACTTTTCTTCTTCGTCAGGGAAAGGTTGCTCTACAAAAAGCGCATCGTACGATGGTATTAAGGGATACTGCTGCCCATACTCTAAAACAGCCGCAGTGAGCACATTGTGCACAACATGGTGTTTTCATTGTGAGCAGTTCTTTTTCTTCAATCTTCTCGAAACAGAAATGGCACTCTGCTTGCTTTGTAGTCTGGCGATAGTATACCAAATAGAGGTACGATGGTTGTAGGTAGAACTTCTTCTGGTATGGGCAAGACTCCAACGTATTCCATGTTTGCATTTGATTGAACAACCAGTGTGTAGTGAGATAAAAAAAAAGTTGCAAGCACTATGCTCTCGAACTCAATATTCTCGTTTTATAGTGTTGGAAGGATAACTGAAAACCAATCAGTTTTCAGTACGCTATGCTTTCGCAGACGCCTGACTTTTGTGCACACACCCTATGGATGACGTCAGCTCTCCACTGCCATCTTGAATAAATTTTTTGCTATAAGCTCATAGATGTAGTAGGTCTAGATTGCTGACTCATAGTATAATTACTATTGCGTAGGCGTGACCTGCATGATAAATCCAAGATGGCGCGGGAACCGGGCAGAAAACTATAAGACTCTACAGGGAAATCCATGTTTTTCGCGATTTAAAACGTCTCGTTGCTTGGAATCGCTTCAAATCAACATTTTTTGGAAACAACTAATTATTGTGGATGTTTTCAGCACAATTTGTATAATTTCTGTTGAATTCCTCGTGAAAATCTCGCTCGTGAAATGTGTTCTGAATTGGTCACTTGGTCAGTTCGAGACATTTGTTGTCCAAAATATGTATTTTTGACCGGCTTTGGCCTCTTGGGTGTTATTGTGACCTACAGCTATCCTCAATTAAACATTTACAAAACGATGGAGCAAGATGTTCGCGTACAAATCGATTATTCGCTTGATTTGTGTGGTGTGTGATATTTATTTACAATCATATATACTGAAAAGTTTTATTTTGCGCATAAAAGATCCTTTTCACCAGAGAATTTTGCGCAGAAATGTAGAAAACTTCTAGAGTCTAATCAGGTGGTCTGGGTTCCGTTTAGTTGATGACCTTCAGACTCAGTAAATAAATTTATCATCATCAATTTATCATTATCAATATTGAGCACAGTTGGCAGGTTAGCCTAGATTTTCTGACGGTTTGTGCAGATTTCTTCATGAATTATTAATGATCTTATAATCACGACTAATTGTTCATTGGAATATAGCAAATGGGCATTAGAGTATTGCTTTACCATACTTGCATGTTTGCAGACTTTGCTCCAATGTTGCACAAGCTAGCAAGCAGGTGCATGTTGCATTCTATGTACAGTGTATGCCAAAGTTTACCATTATGTTAATTTTAAAGTAAACATATAGTTTAAATTCAAATAAAAAAATTTCAGTCATTAAACTGTGGATTGTTCAGTTAATTCTACCCACATTTCACACACAATTCACACGAACGAAACTAGCAGCTGTAGCACCAGTTTTCGATTATATTTTGGTAATGCATATTACATAATTCAAACAATATTTATTTGATAACCTATCCGACTTTGAAGTTGGAAAACAGTACGTTGGCTTGAAGTCGTATCTATGTAGTAAATATTACTAACGTATCAGGTATCACACATCACACAAATCAAGCGAACAATCGATTTGTACGCGAAGATCTTGCTCCATCGTTTTGTAAATGTTTAATTTAGGATAGCTGTTGGTCACAATAACACCCAAGAGGCCAAAAATACATATTTTGGACAACAAATGTCTCGAACTGACCAAGTGACCAATTCACAACACATTTCACGAGCGAGATTTTCACGAGGAATTCAGCAGAAATTACACAAATTGTGGTCAAAACTTCCGCAATAATTAGTTGTTTCCAAAAAATGTTGATTCGAAGCGATTCCAAGCAACGAGACGTTTTAAATCGCGAAAAACATGGATTTTCCTGTAGAGTCTTATAGTTTTTTGCCCGGTTCCCGCGCCATCTTGGATTTATCATACAGGTCACGCCTCCGATTAGTGAGTCAGCAATCTAGACCATAGATATGTACTTATACTAGATAGCGCACGCTAATACAAGTCTCTAATAAAAATTGAAGCCGGAAGTAAGTCATGCTTTGCGACCGGCGGCCATGTTGAATGGCCTCACTTGAGGAGTGAAGACTATAAATTACTATTAGAAAATTGACATTTTTGTGTGTTTTTGCTTTTAACTGGCGTCGTACGAAATGAAATCAAGACAAATTTAGTTTTTCCAAAAGAAACACAGTTCAGTGAAGAATAAAGAACATTTTATTGTTGAAAGAAATTAAATCGCAGGTAAATAATTTGATAGTTTCACGACTGATTACGATCCGCCTTGACAGTAGAATATCAGACCAAACGGGACGTCAATTATAGAAAGTAATCCAGTCTTTAGAGTAAAATAGCAACTTGCTGCAGTAACTAGACAACCGTTTACGTTTTTTGGTCGTAAAACGGATTTAGAGGCAGCATAACTTGATAGTGTAAAGTCAAGGTGTAAAGTGTATATGAAATAATTGTAAATTTAACATTTTTATCTTTAGGCTGGAAAATTTGTTTAGATGAAGTGTTAAAGACCTTTCGAATAAAACTAAAGAGAAATTAAGCATAATGTTTGACATCTGATGTAACCTGCATGCAGTACTCAATACTGTAGTTTATACTGTAAACATTCATTCAAGGACTGAGTTTGAGTCAGCTATGGTTGCTAAATAACAGTTAAGGCCTAAGGCTGAGGCTGTTAATATTGTATTTGCATTAATATAAGCCAGGCACTTGCTCAGCTAAAATGGTGCAATTATTTTTCTTGTGTAAATGTTTACATTTGGTAAAATTTATTCATAGAAATATTGAATAACAGTGACAATGGGTGGAATTGTTTCACTTATTTTCCACTGTAAAGTTAACACAAGAAACATAAGTATGAGTAGTCTTATCATTGCCAGGCAGGTCAAGCTGGGCTGGTCGACTTGATGCATATCACTTTGTTCAGGCAAGATCATGCCAAGCCAGGCTGGACAGCTTTCCATATGAATGCATTTTAAAAATATATCAAAACTATAAGAGGCAAGATCATGGCTAGCCTGCCTTCATATTCAAATTAATTTTGGTATCTTATTTTATTTTAGTTGTACAATTTATATATTGCTAATGCCGTGAAAGCTAACTCATAGCCATGAAGTTTTAATTTTTAATGGAAAATTGTATTAGCTCAAATGTTGTGGTCATCTACTTTTACTTTGTATTTTTCAGAGTTGCAAAAAAGCCACGGGTATGCGGGTATTACCCGTGAGGAAGGTTTGCAAAATGGGCAGTCAGTGAGGAAGGTTTCATGTCAACACACTACATAATGTATCCTAAACACTAAACTAACAAAAAAATAATAGATGATGATCCATTCCAGAAAACATGCCTTCTTTCCAAAAAAAATAGTGATTCATTTGCAAGACTAATTCTGATCTTCAGTTTGTAAAGCCCAACTTTACAACATTTTGAGGAAGGTTTGCAACCTTAGAAAATTTTGCCCGGAGGAAGTTTGAACGCTTTTTGCAACTCTGGTATTTTTACCGCTAAATACCTTTCCCAATTGTTCTTAAATAAATATTTTGACTATTTTTTACCAGTAAAATGTGGGAATACCTGTTCGAATGACAAGAAACTCATCATTGCAGTTACTTAAAACAATTTGTATAGACATTTTATTGATCAGTTTTTAGTATGGTAGTTTATTCAATGATTAGAAAATATATACAGAAAGAAATTTATTTTGCAGTTCTAATTTGACTACTAATATTTACAAGCCTTATCCAACACTCTAAAATCCTAAAATACAAGCATTATTCTTTATTCTAGGAAACATCCAACTGTTACATTAGACCATCAACTACATAAACATCCCGAAAAAAATCTCTTGTCTTTAATATGTACTGTTCCTGCAATTTAATATAAACCAGTTCCTGCAATAAAAATATTTGCAGTATCCTGTTAATGGTACAAGAGCGCTAACATTTCCTTAGCCACAGAGCTGGCACAGGACACTGACTCGTCCATTTACAGCAACGTTTCCAGGCAATTAACATGTTTAGGGAATTATGTTGAAGACAATCTTTCAGTGGCAACCTTAGATGCAGATTATCTTATGACTATGCAAGTAAACTGATACGGTAAAACTTGCTTGCCATAGGCAACATATAATTTGCCGTTGTAGGCTTTTTCTTGTTTAGTTTAAATCAACCGGTATTCCTACCCAAATAGTCGTTGTTTTTGTTTCTGCTCATTGATGTCTCTGAGGTTTCATGAGGCCTTTGCGTCTTCGATTCACGCAATATCATTGACACATATTTGACACTCCGTCACACTCCTGTTGCCACGCAAAACTTCGGTTTTCCCGGCGATTCTGGTCTGAAAAGCTTGTAATTTACCTTTCAAAACATTCATGTTGTATATGCTTATTGTAAAAGAAATTTTTTCGGTCGAAGAGAAGAAAAAGACGTTTTAACACGGGAAATATCTTATTTTGTAGTAAAAATCTATAGTCTTCACTCCTCAAGTGGGGCTATTCAACATGGCCGCCATCCGCCTACTTCCGGCTTCAGCCCGAACGCTCGTTGCGCTATCTAGTATTAGTACATATCTATGATCTAGACCTACTATGTCTCTGTATAAGCTACCATCTTGAATAAATTTGCCGCCATATAGACCCGCCGCCATTTTGAATACTAATTACTTCCGACCTTATACAGACCAGGTAATCTACTGGCATCACATGGTACTAGCACAGCTTCATAAACACAACAGGCACTGGATGTTATTTGATGCTGTCACAGTTTTAATTGGACTTTATTTTTCTTTGAATGCGAATGTAGGTATGGGCATCTTTTGTTATTACATTGGTATGTACCCCCACATGTTGCTATTCTTCTTATCCGGTTGAAGCCACTCCTTTTTTAAGTGTGCCAAACTCTCCAAGACCTTCTGTCTTTTTTGCTTAACATCATATTTGCAGCATCGAATTCTAATTTGCAAACACAAACACCATCAATATTGTATGGCAGTGTCTTCACTTTTTCAACTGCACAATGATCCTATAGAGATGGCAAAAGACACCTCTGATTTCTGAAAATAAAAAAAACGTACATAAAACTGCATGAAATCCAACATGAATCAGCCTAACAGGTTTATGAAATTTTAGCCTTGTTTGTGAACAACTGCAAACTTTTCATCCCATGCAACTCTTCAAATAGTTCTATTTGAGTTTGAAGGGATGATTTCAGACATTTTTCCAACAATGAACCACATCAGCAGCCATCTGCATACAGGTACAAACTTATACTAGGAACAAATCAGGAGCATCAACAATCCTATTTTCCATGTCCTTATCAGCAAAGGCCTTTGGGTGTGCTCTGATACAAGTTTACATAAGAGTTCAAGAAAATTACATAATCTAATCTGATTAAGTGACATACTGTACACAATCAGATTAAAAACAAAAATTGTAATTACCTTTTGTTTGATTTACACTGATGTAATCTCTTGCTTCTGGATAAAGAAAATCCAAGGACTGGTGACATTGGTTGCAAGGAAAGCGCTCTTCCTCATTGTCAGACTCCTCGTAATATGACATTGCAAATATCATGAGTCAACTGGTTTGTTTGAAAAATGAGCTATACCTACCCTAAACCCATGTACATGCTCTAAAAATAAAACAGTAACATTATGCATATCAGTATACTACAGGGTTTCTTTTTTAACATAGGATTGCATTTTTTGTGCAACCTGTACATTAAAAGTTTCTTAGCTCAGTACTTGTAGACTCTGACACTGTCTTCACTCACTTCACTATATACAAAAAGTAGTTCTACTTCACAATTTTTAGCAGAAGATTGAGTTTTTAGGGAAGAAGAGGGACTGAAATACTTCGTTTCTGTTCCATCAATTTGAGAGGACTATTGGCAATTACCCCATAAATTATTTTTGGGGGAACTTTTCAACAAAAATATATACAACTGGTATTTAATCATTGAGGCATAATCATTGACGAATGTAGTATTCAATTATTCAATCAGATAATGGGGTTTGTTGATTGACAGGAAAATGATTAATATGCATGCACATGGTTGTAATGTGATAGTGTGTATGTGACAGGGTAGCAATAAACAACGAATAAAGATATATAATAACTGGTGTACACGAAGCTAAGAGAATACTAAATTGGCGACGAAGATAAAGGAGAAACAATAAGGGACACACACACGTAAATTGTAATATCCGACGACGAAGGAGGAGGAATTACACAACCACAACCGGCGGTACAGATCATGCAATCCGTTGCAATTACGCCAATGCCAGAATTTTGCCCTGATGCTAAACTAGGAACAAGCCTAGCAACGAAATGGAACAACTGGCAATCAGATTTCGATATGTATTTGACAGCGAGTGGTATTACAGACCCAACGAGAAAACATGCGTTGTTATTGTACCAAGCTGGCCGAAGAGTGCGCGAAATATTCAAAAAAATTCCAGACACAGGAACTAGTGCGGGCTATGACACTGCAAAGGACAAACTTAAAGCTCATTTTGATCCACAGAAAAACAAACGATATGAAGTCTACCGTTTCCGACAGGCTATGCAAGAGAGTAACGAAACATTAGACCAATTTCACACGAGGCTTACGTGCGATGGCAGAGACTTGTGAGTTTACGGACATCGAATTTGAAATTGAAGAACAAATAATCATTGGTGGTATATCGTCAAAAAAACTCAAACGGGCTCTACGCGATCCGACGTGTGACTTAAAGGCTATGCTTATTGAAGGGCGTCGAGACGAACAAAGTACATTTCAGACGAAAGAAATCGAATCCAAAGAAACAAAAGGACGGTGAAACGAGTAGACTAGCACAGCAACATGAGAATAATATCAGTAATTACACTTGCAAGAATTGTGGTCGTGAGTTTCCACATAAAGGCGCGTGTCCAGCGAGAGGCAAAACATGTAACAATTGCGGAAAACCAAACCATTTTGCTGCAGTGTGTCGAGCAAAACAAAACCCGATTCGGATACCAAGAAAGACGAGAAAAAACAAACAACATGGACACAAAAATATCACACTGAACAAAATTCGAGTTCTGACGAAAAATATTTATATACAGTTACCGACGCAAAACCTTATAACAAAGTTAATGTCACTGTGGGCGGTAGTAAATTTAAAATAGATGTAGACACGGGCGCGACAATTTACGTCATAGACTATTGCACTTTCGAGCAGGTGAAAGATATAAAACTGACTCACACGAACATGAAAGCTTATGCCTATAGTAAGACATCTCCAGTGGGATTTATCGGTAAATTCGAAGCGGTTATAGAAACAAAGAAACGTATGTCGGTTGCTACTTGCTTTGTTGTGAAGGCCAAACATTGTGGAAATTCGTTATTACTAAAAACGGCACAAGAACTCGGACTCGTTAGTTTGCACTTGAACAAACTTACCTGTACATCAAAAGACGCAGCATTAGATCACATCCTTCAAAAGCACTCAACAGTATTTACGGGCTCTGGTAAGCTACATACACGGTACACAGATCAAGTTAGACATTGATAAAACAAAGGTACCCAAAGCACAACCCCAACGACGAATACCTTACCACCAACGAGAAAAGGTAAAAACAGCGATACACGAGCTCGAGAAACAAAATATAATTGAACGAGTACCTGACAACGAAGCGACTCCCTGGGTTTCACCCATAGGCAGCGGTCTCGAAAAAAGACGGACAGGTTCGCATTTGCGTTAATATGAGACTACCAAACGAAGCGATTCGACGAGTGCGACACCCAATACCGACTGTGAACGCGAATGGTGCGCAGTACTTTTCTAAATTAGATTTAAGTCAGGCGTATCATCAGCTTGAATTAGAAGAACAATCTAGGTACATTACAACTTTCAGCACTCATTTAGGTTTGTATAGATATAAAAGACTAAGGCTAAGCAATGGAACTAACGTTGCGGCCGAAATGTTCCAATATACCCTTCAAACAGCATTACAAGGACTTACAGAGTTAAGAATATCGCGGATGATATTATCATCTTTGGCTCAACAAGAAGCGAGCATGACAAAAACCTTGACGAATGCCTTAAACGATTAACCACGTAGGGACTACGACTGAATCAAAGTAAATGTACTTTTCAACTGAAGCAAACAACTATCATTTTTCGGACAGATTTTTACAAAACAGGGGACTCGACCAAATCCTAAAAAGGTTAACGACCTATTGAATGCACCAAAGCCAACGAATACACATGAAGTTCGAAGTTTCCTTGGCATGGCAAACTATAGCAGCAAGTATATAGCAGCAAGTATATATAACTTTGCTATTATTACGGCTCCCTTACGAGAGCTAACGAAGAAAAATGTTCGTTTCAAGTGGTCTGCAACCATAGAAATAATAGATATAGAATGCGTACTCCTGTCTTTTCTCAGTCTCCACAAAATGGCGGATTTATAAGGGCATTTTGGCTAGTCCCAGACTCTTATGCAGAGAATTTCGCGCGGTTGTGGGGAGTGCGATTGTTTTTTTTCAAGCAAACTTAACAGAAAGATAAAAATTCGTTACTTTACATGCAAAAATGGTTCATAAAGAGTTTTTTTACGAGAAAGGTTAGTTCTGAGCAGATAATACAAAGAAATTGGAGTTATAAAATACAAGTTTTCAAGATTGGCAATGACAATTTCAAGTAATCGATATTTGCTCATACAATTACATTTTATACTCAACATAGTAGTTTACTATAGTTTACATAGCTGCTGTTTTTTGAAACGCAAACTTAAAGATATATAATTAAGCTTCAAAAGTCAATGAAAAAACGATTATTTGGCCAATTTGGCTTTGTTTATAACGAAATTTTCAGTCATGCTTTGGGAATGCAAAATGTTTCAAAACTAAATCATGTTTACGCAAAACTACAACAGTTTTTTGTGTTAAATACACGACTATATGAAGAACTATCTTTATTTAATTTTGTTTCTTCAAGAGCACTATATTCTAAACTGTAAATGTGATACTATTTAAGTGATTTACTTATGATGAACTTTGTATATACACTCTGCGGTTCAACTCCTGGTCAAATTCAATATGGCGGATTTAAAAGGGCATTTGCGAAAAAAAGTGGAGACATGATTCATGACCGAAGACGCCCACCATTTAATAGCACTACAAACGATACTTAGAGACTCTAGGTATAACACCTAAATTCTCTACCCCGTTATGGCCTCAAGGTAATGCACAAGCTGAACGCTTCATGCAAGGTCTAAGAAAAGTCTTGCAAACAGCGAAAATTCAAAATCGACCGTGGAGACAGGAGCTCAGCCGATTCTTACTACAATACAGAACAACACCCCACAGCTCTACCGGTGTTTCACCTTCCGAGCTATTGTTTAACAGAAAATTTCGAGGAACATTACCGGTACTTTTTAAGAATATAATTGTCAATCGACACAATGAAGCACGTCAGAAAGAGTCAACAACAAGTCATGTCAACAACCGAAGAAACACCAAGAAAAGTAACATCTCGGTTGGAGACTATGTGTTGGTTCGACAACCAAAACAAAACAAGCTAACACTGCACTTCAGCCAAAAGCCATATCTGGTTATACATAAAAATAAAACTGTGATAAAGGCTCGCAGTACAGATGGTCATGAGATAGAATGAAACATTTTGCATTTTAAGAAGTTTCCGAAATCGAACGATAACGAATCAGGAGATAGCGATGATTTGAACGATTACCATGATCCCGAGACTGGACAAAACGCAAGAAACGCACAGATAGTTAATGACAACAACGAGGACCAAGACCAGGTTAGACGATCGATCAGAACCAAAAGAGTACCGAAGAGATATGGACAATCTCTACCATCGAACCCCATTAACGAACTGTACTAATATCAGTACAGTGATTCATTAAGACTATTGACATTATAGCATCTATAACTTACAGTATATTTTATTGGTTAAATTACGGACTTCAATTAACTTAAATTTAAACGAGGGGAATGGTGTAGTATTCAATTATTCAATCAGATAATTTCGATTGACATGAAAATGATTAATATGCATGCACATGGTTGTAATGTGATAGTTAGTATGTGACAGGGTAGCAATAAACAACGAATAAAGATATATAATAACTGGTGTACATGAAGCTGAGAGAATACTAAAACGAAGACCGACAAAAATTTTTTATTCACTTTTTCACCAACCTTCTAATAACTATGTCATTTTTCTATTTAATAAATTGTATGAGAAACAAAATAAAAATAAACATATGAACAAAATATATACATTAAAAAAGAAATTAAAAAAAGAGCCAGTAACTGTAATAAGTTCTATGAAACTAACCAGCCTCTCTTTAGTAGTACTTGATCATTTGTGAGATCTATGAAGTTTCCCCTAATCTATATTTATCTGAAAGCATAGCAAAATCTTAGATACTGTATCAGTTAAATACAAATTTGTCTCCAATTGTCAACAAATGCTTTGTTTGCTATTCATTTTACTACATCTCTCTAAGAAGGTATAAACACCCCCAAGGGCCCAGTAAAATAGTCTATACCTCTCTTTCTTCATCATCAACCTTGGTGAAATAATGATCTCTTTCTGCAAAGAATATATAAAAATATACCACATTAGTCAAACCTATAGATGGTCAAACCCTTACAAAAATGTTCTGTACTATAGATTAGAATATGCTAGAGAATATTCCAAATTCTATTGAATATTTTACAAGCATGTTAATAATGATAACCAAACTTAATTTCATCAGGTAGGGTGTCCCCACCGCTTTGCCACTTGGGTGTAACTAAACAGATTTGTAAGCTTATTTTGATATTTCAATGACTCCAATCCGTCCTTAGGGCCTGTTCATACGAGGTGAGCTCGCATGGTTAACCAGGCCAGTTCAGCTAACTGGACTAACATTCAAATCGATTTCATATAAAATTTCAGGCCACTTTACATCCCACCTTTTACTCACAAGAGATGCTCTACCCCAGTTGTTTACGAGACGTCGTGTGATCGACGTTGGGTATCGTTCGCAGCCGGAACCGCTCGGTATATACTGCACAGTGTTGTTGTCAAAAAAGGTTTTGTTTTTTGGGTTTTTCAGTCGGACAGTTATATCATGTAAATTTCTTTGACGAAGACTTGAGTTCATCAACCATCACTGAGGGAATTGAGCATATTTGACCATTGATTTCCATTGTATTCACAGGGCTTTTGTTTTGATACGGTAAAATTTCTTTATAATTTTATTGACCATCCAAAATGCCTTTTGGATTTTTAGGGGGAAAAAAATTAAAAAGCATGTGTACGTTCACAGGCACACACCAAAGCAAAAGAGATCGTGAATACGCAAAAGAAAAACAGTACGTCTGCCCATGTAGATGCTATGAACAGCAAAATGTTGGATACGACTAAAAGGGTTTTCTGCACCAGCTACTTTATAGCAAAAAAAGACCAACCACTGAATGACCATCAGGAATTGATAGACTTGCAAATTCAGAACGGAATCGATATGGGGATTGGTTAGCATTCATGATTCTCTGCAACTACAATAACTGACCATATTTGCAAGACCATTAAAGAAAGTAAGGGGAAAAGTTCCATTCTCATAAACGAGTCCACTACAGTGTCTGATATTTCAACCCTAATAGTTCACTTGAAAGCCCAACTCAAAATGTTCGAAGAACTACAGTTTTTGTTTCTAGACCTGGTTGAGTTGACAAACGGTGAGAGTGCAGACGAAATTTACAAGGTGTTATTGGCTTGTTTACAGTGGCACGGATTTAACATGGACTACCTGCAAAAACATTTTATTGCGTTTACGTCAGACGGCGCCAGTGTCTTGACTGGAAAGAAATCCGGAGTCATGGAGCTACTTATGAAGGACTTTCCAAAACTTAGCACCTGGCACTGTTTGAACCATCGCTTAGAACTAGCAGTTGATGATGCCATTGCAGATTTAAGTTAAATTAGTCATTTTAAGATTTTCATTGGTAAATTGCATTCAGTTTACAGCCAGACCCCAAAGAACATACAAGAGCTGAAAGACGCAGCAAAAGGTTTAGATGCTCAGCTCCTTAAGATCGGCAAAGTTCTAAGTACGAGATGGGTTGCTAGTAGTTAGTGAACAGTTTTAGCTGTTTGGAATAACTATGAAGCACTTTACCTGCATTTTAAAGCCAAAATGACAGAAAAGGACAAGCAGGCTGCAAATGTACGAAGGATTGAACAGGCAAATTCAGTCTCCAGAATTCCTGTTAGACTTGGCACTCATGAGTCACGTCCTTTTTGAGCTTTCTTAGATCTCTGAAATCCTGCAAGACTGTTCAATGAACATTGTCAGAGCCGATAGATGTGTTAGAAGAGCCACAAGGAGTATCGAGTCATTGAAACGCAAGACCGGGACAAAGATGATGATAGCCAATGATTGTGTGAAGAGTGGGAATTTGGAAATGTTTCTCTATGTTCCAATCATAGGCATGTTAGCATTGATCATAACACATTGATTCACAAATAGCTGGATGCAATGAAGGATCGTTTTTTCGCCACAACTGCATCTGGGACTGCCAGAAACAGTGCTGCATACCAAAAGCTTCTGGACCAGGTTTCCATTCTTTATCCTACATATTGGCCACTTAAGATGCTGATTTCAACTAGGGTGTAGAAGAAATACGATCAATGTGCGATCGTTTTGGCCTTGCAAGAAGTGTTACAGTGTCTGCATTCCAAGACTATGTTGACAGTCAAGGAAGACGAGTTCCTGACAACCTTCAGCCTTTACTGAGATGTTGCTCCTGTATGCCTGTTTCATAAGCTGAATGCGAGCGTGGATTTAGTCAAATGAACTTAGATAGCACTTCAACAAGAAATCGCCTTCTTATTTATTGCATATCAAATTTGATGTTTGTGAAGATGCATGGTCCACCGATCGATGCTTGGAAACCTGACAGATATGCCAAATCTTGGTTATGAAATCATCATTCAGCAGATAATCAAAGAGTAAAGAAACGCAAGTAGGAAGATAATGAAGAGAGAACTACAAAGCAGGCCATCTGGAAATTACTTTGAAGTTTTAAGCTGAGACATTTTTGCATTTTTACATCAAACAGTAGTTTAAATCACAATTTGATGCCTGTGTTCATACAGTATGCAGAATGTATATAATTATCAAATATATTGTTTTTTTTACCAGAATAGATGTGACATATTTTAACAAGCATGTCTATTAGACTAAAGCCTACTTGTTTAATTCATTACCATTAGCCACGCCCAATCGCTTGACCATGCCCATTTGATTTTCAAGAACGTCCCCCCACTTCTAAAGTTAGCAAAACATCGCTGATCTAAATCTAGTCATAAGAAGCATTATCAATATCTAAATATTTTTGTGTTCATTAAAAAAACCCAAATTCAAAAGAAACAAGTAATTATAATGATTTGAAACTTGCATAGTGGGTCTAAATTGTCGGGCTAGCTATGCCACCGGTGATCATTGGTCATATGAAATCAATGAAGCAAAGATATCTTTGACAAACAAAGCAAAATTTCACATAATATTTTGTTAAACATACCAAGGAAATCCATTATGCTTTTCATTTGAAATTCTTATGCAAAATCAGAATAACCAAATTAACACAAGATGGCAAAACCACATTGTTTATGTTGACCTCAGCTTAATTAAACAAATACTGTGGTTAGAATATTCAAATTTGAGTTTTTAACAAGTTTATAGTACATATTTCAATAAATTTGGAAGAAGCGGGTGACATGCCCACACTGATTTGTTATGGAATGCAACCCATTCAAACATCCACATTTCCTCTTTAAGCATAATAAACATGTAATAACATTAATAGACACAAAGCCTTTTAAATACAGTTTAAATTAGATATATTCATGTCAATTATCTCGATGTGAGCATATCTAGTTAAGGATTTGAAAAGAGTTAGTTAGGTACCCCTCCTCTTTCTCCTTGTTCATAGATTCCTCGCCCCTTGTAATGTTTGTTTTACTTTCTGTAAAGTTCACAAGTGTCTAGAGCTCACATGTGTTGTGGCTTGCCAGTTCGTTTGCAATACAAACATGCCACATCCAAGGTTTATTTTGGTTACAAATTTGAGTTCACTTATTTGTTACTTTAGTCACTGGATTTTCAATGATCATTTCAATAGTTGTTAATGGTGCAGTTTGTGTGTTTTATACAAGTTTGGTAAGTGAAACATTATTATTCTTGTGACCAAGTAAAAATATCATACATATTTTATTTCCACAATTAAACAAATGTGAATATATTATCTTATTATTTCTTATTAACCAAACCCGAGCTATGTACAGAGAAATATCAGATCAATGTCTTTTTGGTATAAGCCAGCAGGTCGGGTGATGAAACGTGGTTTAAATTTGCTCATATTTATATTTGCCTCTTGATATTAGTTTTCTTGTCATGTTTTAAATTGTGTTTTTTCTTAAGTTTTAAGTCCAGAAAAAAATACTCCATTAATTAGTTTCAAATGATTTCTTACCTTAAATAGTTCCAACAAAGCTTGCTGTACTTTTTTGTAATACATATTCCTTCATTTGTTCAATTTTGACAAAAATATGATAAATCAAAATCCTTTCTGAAAAACAAACAACAATTGCTTCCTTAACAGAAGATCAGAAATAGTTTCTCGTTAAATCCACACAACTCGCTTGTCTCGTGATCTATAGAGTTGTAGAAACACGTTTTTAAGCTTTCTACCAATCAGCGCCCATGTTTTTTAAAGACATTTATATATAATTACAAACTGAAAAAATTCATAGCATATATCTATCTTGTAATACCCTGATTCCAGAGGTTTCTTTAGTAGGTTTAGTTTCTCCTAATCAGTTAAAGATTTTAATACAGCGGCAAAGACACAAAGAAGAAATGCCAAGCGAAGAAACCTCTGGTAACAACTGCTTACAGCCTCACTTTCATGCAGTTAGATTCTGATCATCATGCTGTAATTGGATAATATTTTTGATTACCGTTCCTGAAATATAATAGGCTGAATCTGATGTTTTTGGGCCAAGAGAGAGGGGAGAGAGATAAATACTCAGAATGTGAGCACATGTAAGTGACATTGTAAACAGTTGTTAGCTAGGTTTCTCTCCTTTGCTAGCAGTTTCTTTGTCCTGTTGCTGCTTCGTCTCTTTGCTGCTTTACTAAAATGACGACCCAGAGAAACTAAACCTACAAGAGAAACATCTGGGGCCCGGGTATTTAGTAAGGGGATGTCCTTAATTTGTGTGGTGGGGGCTACAATGATTTCAACTGGCTAAGATCTTTTATTCAGTAACAACTGGGGGCGTTCAATTTTATTCAGAACCATTTTTTGAGACTTAGATTCGTTCTGGAGCACTCCTCTAGCAATTGAGCTATCAAGTCAATTTTAACATTTTAAATTTGAGTGCATGAAGATGTGATGCTAGTCCCAGTGGAGTCAATGGCTAAAGCAGTGGTCCAGAAACCTGGAGATGCATATTCCTGCTTGGGAAAACAAATTTTTTTATTGTTCTCAGTAATGTCAGATTAATCTGACTCTAGCTTAACTACAGGGGAGATACACAAAATGTATCTTAGCCAAAGCTCTAGGAAAAGAGACCAAAAAAGCATTTCAATCTTCATCCATATCTGGTGATTTTATTGAAATTTAACAAAATATCTCAGTTACCACAACAATACATAATAGAAATTTAAAATGTAGGTCTGCATGTTTGTTTTCCCACTATAATAGATTTGGTGTCAAAATTTAGCTAAATTGGCAGGACCATGTTGCCATGACAATGTCCAGAGTATGAAATGAAATTGCTGAAGGTATCTGTCCACGTAAAATCTAATGTCAAGGAAGTAAATGAGCTACAGAAAATTGCATTTGCATGATCAAGTGTTGGCGTGGCTTTGCCACTGCCTGCAAATGTTAATGTTGTTGGTAGAGCATTGGACGAGAATTCCAAAGGTCGTAGATTTTCTCATCTTTTTGACTAATTTGTGACTTTCATTATATGTTTAGTTAGAGCTATTTCAATTAAGGTTGTCTTTCCAAAGGCATAAACAGTGAAGTATGAGCATGCAACGAACAATGGATTATTGTTTGTTTAGGCCTTATACTCAATGATTTACCTTATGTGTCCTCGATGCTATTTCAAATAAATAATACCGTTCAAACTATACATGCTAAATATGTTGAAACATATTCAGTTGAATAATACTATAATAACTGTATTTAAATTAGTGCAAGCAGTTAACTCAGATCATATATTAAAAGTGTTAGGACTTAGGAGACTGTCAAGTTCATGGTTTATTTACAAATAATGCAATTGCTTAATGAACTCAAAATTTTATATACTACACTCGGCCAAAATTTTCTATACTGTACTAGCAAACAAAACACTCAACAGTCTATAATTCTTAATTACATCGCAGCTTAGGAATTTTAATTGAATGAAAACAAAGTAATCATGTGATACGAAGTTGTGTTTTGATACGGTGATCAAAGATCTAAACTTGTTGAAATAGTACATAAAATGTTTGAGCACCAAAAAATTAGTCTACACCACAACTTTTTTGTTAGGGAGGCCTTAAAGCAGTCATTTGGACAGATGTATTCCAGGGATTTGTCATCATTGCTGGTATGTTGTGCATCTTTATTACGGGAACCATTGAGGTTGATGGCTTCAGTAATGTGTGGAGAATAAACAAGGAAATGGGACGAACTAACATCAAGTAAGTTGCTGTATAATTAATAATTAACCATTAAATATCCCCTTTCTAGTGCTTTTCCTTTTGTACCTTATTTCAGTGTAGTAGGTGTTTGATTCACCTGAGGTACCCCGATAAAAGCTATTTTTTAAAAATAAGAATTGTATGTACAGTTTGTTCCTTCCAAAAGTGTAAACTGCAATCTATGAGCATGCAAAGGATGGCGAGTTGTTGCTTGTTTTCACAACTAAAGACAAAATTACTTCTTTGAAACATCGAAGACTCATAAAAAATTCCCTGAGCATAATAAATGATAATCCATCATCACTTGTGCATTTATAGTTCACAGTTTATGCTTTTGAAATGACAACCTTAATTGAATTATGACAATTATGAACATACATAGCAATTGAAGATTTAGAGCACATAGCACAAAGCCCAACCCAAGATAACAAGATCTTTGGTCAACATTACATAAAAAACGGCTGACATCGATGCAATCATCGATTAATTGTAAGCAGTATAGTAATAAAACAAAACTTTTACAAGTAATGGCATGGGTAAATAGATTCTTTGCCAAGGTAAGAAGACATCAGGTGTCAGCATCAATTAATATAACACCTCAAGAATTTAAAGCATCTGAAAAACTTTGGGTTAAAGCCATACAAGCAAGAAACTTTGAAGAAGACAGAAAGTATCGTCTGGGAATTCTAAATATGGCAACCTTATTGGTGAGACTACTGGTCATTTCCCTGGATGACGAAGATATGATTGGATGCCAAGGTAGAATTGAGCATTCATCATTACCCAAGGCAGCAAAACAACCAATCCTTCTTTCAACACGACATCATTACATAGAGCTGGTGGTCAACAATTGTCATCATACAGTGCATCATAATGGCGTTAAGGAGATTCACGAATTGTATTGGATTCCGCATGGCAGGGAGGCTGTTAAGCATGCACTAGGAACATGTGTGATATGCCAGAGACGCAATGGAAAATCGTATGTTACAGCAAAGACTGCAACACTCCCCCTAAGTTGCGTCAGTGATTACCCAATACGGGCATGGATTTTGCAGGACCACTTTATGTAAAGATTGGGACGGAAAACGGCAGGGAACAAAATGTTGGAAAAAGCTTACGTGTGTCTTATCGCGTGCACCTAGAACTCTGTCAAATTTATCGGTGAATGCATTTTTATAGTCATTTCAGTGTTTCACCGCACGTAGAGGACTGCCCACAGAGATACTATCAGACAATGCGAAGACATTCAAGTCGGCAGCAGGAAAGTTAAAGTGATCCAACGAGGTAAAATGATATTTTGTCAGTAAGGGAATTGAGTGGTCGCTTATTATGGAAAGGCTCCCTGGCAAGGAGAGTTTTGGGAGCAGATGGTGAAATGTGTAAAGTGATGCCTGAAGAAAGTTGTTGTTCAGACATCTTTATTGTATGAAGAATTGCAGATGATCTTGATCGAAATCGAAGCTACATTAAACAATCATCCTATGACATATGTGCATGACGAGGAAGATGGAATATCCTCCCCATTAACTTAGAAATTTGGTAATCAAATGCACATACATCTACACAATAAGTCATACAGAATGTGTCTCCTGGGGTCAGGAGCACCACAGTCTACTTTTGTATTTTTTTATGTGGCCTTTGTATGTGAACATGAAAATTTTTTTATATTCCTTAAAATGTAGTTGTGCATCTGTAAGTAACAGACCTTTTACAGAGAGTAGCAAAGGGGGTATGGATCCCGCTTTACTGCAGAAAAAAGCGTTTGTACCAGTGGCGGATCTAGCGTAGGTCAAAATAAATTACTGCAGCTCATTCTTGGATATATTTACATTTTAAAACACCTTCAAAGCAATTTCATTGGTAAGATTTTATTCTTTGGAAATTCATAACCAATGACATTGTTACAAAGTTATTTTGAATTTAAAATTGGGCTGCTATAATTTATTTTGACCTACGCTGGATCCGCCACTGGGTTGTACAACTCATGTGTTTTAAAAATAGGATGCCTTGCATTTAAAGAAGTGACATGTTTTAGCAGTGAGGTCATGACGATGTTCTGCAGCCAAAATCAAACACTTCACGTTTCACATTAACAGATATTAGTCATGGCTCAATGTCATGTCCTTTATGGTTTATATTTTATTTAGTAATATACTTTCGTATTCCTCCTAACGATATGATACAACAACAACAACAATGTAGACATTTATCACGTGATATTGATATAATTATGCATGCATGACCAATAAATTACGCCTCCAATTAATTAGCAACAAATATGAATTGTCACTATACGACATTCCTCCCTTATTTAGTAAAGCTCATTACTGCCCTATTAAACGTCAATTCTTAGGGTCAAAATGTTAGTAGACATAATGTTCACTGACTTATTTTATTCATCAAGTATTCTAGGTGTGTTGAATGAAATCTGGTTGTTTTCAGTATCTGGTAGATCTTCTTAATGGTGGATCTGTTAGGAGTGGTTGCAAAGGTGCTGGTAAAGGTTTTGGATCATTTTCAGGCGAATGATGGGTTGGTGTTGAAATTACTGGAATCTTCTAAATCTGCATCATCATGACAATATCCAGCTGAGGATGTTTGGGGAGGATGGATTAAGGGAGTAGAACTTTCTGGTAATCAATTTATGTTTCAGTCACTAATATTATTCTATCCCCAACCCATAACATGCCTAGCCCTAACCATAACCTTTTCTACCCCTAACTGTTGCCTTAGTTACCGAAACATAAATTGATGACCAACTTTCTTACGTGGGATGAATTTCGGTGATGGATGTGTCCTGTTTTACCTTGCATAACAATTTGAGAACCATTGATGTTATTGATCTCCAGCAGATCATGATAGAATGCCGTCATGAATTTATTTATATGAGGTTGACGCGAAAGAACCATTTCTCCCTTCTTAAACTGAAGAGGTGTAGCTCTTTGTTTCTTTTCAGCGAGGGATTTGGATTTTTGCTTTGAATCTGCATCAGTCTTCTCAAAATCAGTTGAAATTGGATTGTTAAGTGTTTGCTGGATGCTAGGCATCTTAGTTCGCAGTTCTTGATTCATCAGGAGTAGTGCTGGTGGTTTCCCTGTTGTACGATGAGGGGTCGTGCGATAGTTTTGGAGCATGGTTGAAATAGATTCTTTCCAATTTCTTTCCTTTGCCAAGGACCTGTGAATAAACTTCAACAGGATTTTGTTGAACCGCTCTACTAACTTGTTTGCCTGCGGCCAGTATTCAGTGACAGTACAGGGCTTGATTCCCCGTGCTTTGAGGGTGTCTTGGAAATCTGCAGAGGTGAAATATTTTGTGTCGTCGGTTTGTAATGTGGCTGGATAACCATGAGCTACGAAGACAAAATCTAACCATTTCAGGATTCTTGCTGAGTGGTGGAGATGGTAATCTCTACTTCTGCCCATCGAGAGTAGTAGTCAATCAAAACTAGTGCATATTCGCCAGTCGGGAATGGACCACATATGCCTAGGGCAAAGTATTCCTAAGGACTATTTGGTAGTGGTGTTGAATGAATGGGCATTGGTGGGCTTGGCTGACCACTGACCAGTTACTCGACATGAGTGACAAGATTTGATATGGGGTTCAATGTCCTTATCCATGCTAGGCCACCATAACTTAGATCTGAGATGATGTTTGCAACGGATAACTCTAGCATGATCTTCATGGGTGACTTTCATTGCTTGAAAACATAGTGCTTTTGGTAGGACGATTCGAGTTCCACGAAGCACGATGTCGTTTGCTACACACAGCGTGCTAGTTATGGCTTTAAAAGCACTTGGTAGCTTGTACAAGGTGTTTTTTGTGATGCACTTCTTGAAATCGCATTGCTTACTTTCGGTTGAAATATGTATTCAAGGTGTTTGTGGTCGGTTTCTAGCTCAAACTTTCTACCATATAGATACATATGAAAGTGTTCGCATCCATATACTAGGGCGATTGCTTCCTTTTCAATGTGACCATACTTAACTTTGGTGCTGGTTAATGATCGCCTTTTGTATGCTATAGGACGGTAGTTGTGTCAGGTTGCTGCTTTAAAAGTTTGGCTCCAACAGCCCATGGCGATGCATCGACCACTAGTTTTGTTGGGCAATCCAGGTTATAGTGGGCTAAAACTGGTGCACTGCTAATAGTGGTTTTGAGTTTTTGGAATTTCTGGAATGCTGCTTCTTGCACTTTATTTCATTGGAAGGTGGCATCGGATTTTGGGAGTTCCCTTAACGGTTGGGTGATGGTGCTATAATTTGGGATATATCGCACAATTTGATCTTTTTAGGTTCAGATCGGATTCCAATGCCGGACACATTATGACCAAAAACATTGATCTCTGGCTGAGCAAAGGAGCACTTTGGAAGCTTGAGGGTTAATCCATTGGCTTGTAAGGTGGTGAGTAGCTTCTCAAGGTGGGTGAGATGGGTAGGCAAATTTTTGGACAAAGCCAGATATTGTCTGAGATGTTTTCACAGTTTGGAATTTCTCTTATGAATCTTTTCATCAATTTCATCAATTTTAAGGTGAATTTCACAGTGTTTTAAATGACCTGTTCCTGTAAATAATGGTTGGTGCTTGTCGAGAAGTGCTATATCGAACTGTCCCTTCGTCATAATTGGTGTAGTAGCGCCATACGGAACTATTTTAGTTTTCGATCGTATTAACTTATTCGGTTGATTGATTGCAATCGTTTAAACGTATCACTGTTGATCAGATTAACTGATGAACCTGAATCGACAATAAGTGAAACTGGGATCTTCCCTAATGGAATTGTGACTGTTGGTTGCTTTTCTGAATTTGTGATGGTGAAAATAAATTCTTCAGAAGATGACATCACTGCTGCCTTGAGTTTCTGAACTTTTACTCAATCATCTTGTGGAGCTGCCTTTTTAGGCCTGGATAAACAGTGCTTTGTGAAGTGACCAATTTTGTTGCACTGATGACAGGTTTTACAGTATGCAGGGCACTTTGTTTTGCCTCCTTTGTGTGGAAATTGTCCTTCGCAATTTCGAGATTGTTTAGCGCAGAGCAACGTGTGTCCAACGGGGTCTTATGTTGATTTTTTGCTTGAGCGTTATATCGCGATATTTGTTGTTGATGATGCTGTTAATTATGAACAGAATACGCTTGACTTGACAGTAAAGTACTTGCCTTTGTATGTTCGATCTTGTTAGATTCGACATCGGTTTTTTTGCAATTTGTTTCCATACGTTAGGAGCTCATTTAGCATTATGTTTTCTTATACAGCTTTTCCACGCAGGCTTTTCTGCGTTTAATTTCACGATCTTCGTCATGGAATTCATAACGTGGTGCTTGTTCCTTTAACTGACGGTAAAAGGCATTGAGAGTCTCTCCTTGTTCCTGTTTCATCTCACGAAACTCAAAAATAGCCATGTCAGTTGCTTAAAGGTTCAAAATATGTAGTTAATGTTGCCATGGCGGTGTCATAATTGTCACCTGTTTCCGGGCAAGGTGTCAAAAATGTCATTCGTAGCTTTGCCAACATATGTTAGAAGTAAACCTCGCTTAACCTTTGAATCAAATTCCCCTAGACTGATGAGTAGATTTTAAAATCGGTTGATCCATTTTCTCCAGCATTGCCCAACAGTTAAATGATCTTGATGGGGGTCAAATGGCAGAAAAGGCAGCAAGCCACTTCAAGGAGCGCCTGTACTCAACAAACTTAATGCTCGTTGAATTACGTGTAAATCTGGATTATTTACGTTTGGTTGAGACGTTGTGGTGTCACTCGATGTTTCGTGTGGATCAATTCTTGTTTCCCTCGTCACCAATGTTGTATCCTTTATGGTTTATATTTTATTTAGTAATATTCTTCTGAAACAATACAACAACAACAACAATGTAGACTTTTATCACGTGACATTACCATAATTATGGATGCGCATCCGATAAATTGTGTGTCTGATTAATTGTCAACAAATTTGAATTGTCATTATACGACACTCATAAAACCCTTTACCATTCTCATCATGCTTAATGAATTTGAACCATGTAATTTCAGCTTTGATCTTGACCCAACAATCCGTTCTACTTTTTGGACATTTACTGTTGGTGGCATATTCTCATATCTTTATTCATGGTCAGTTAGTCAACTATCTGTGCAAAGATTCCTTGCCTGCAAATCATTAAAGAGTGCTCAAAGGTAAGAATAAATGCTTAGTCAACGAGTTGCTGGTAATCATCAGACACATATTTTGAGTGAGCTTGTTTGATATGTGGCTTTGGTTTCTTGTTTTATTGTAGACAGGTACATGAGGGAAATATATAGCCTTTTATGAATTCATGTAGATGACACTTTACGTCTTGCAAAATACTGCAACATTGAGCAAATAATTGATAATTTCAATACCTTTGAAAGTCAAATACAGTTACAGTATGGTACTGTATAGTACTACAACAATGATAGTACTGTCTATGCAAAGCAATTTGCACCAGTCAGTACCAAAAAAGATTTCCTGGATTGGTTTCCCTTTTTCTTGGTTTTATAAAATGAAAACATTTGAAAAAATATTTGATATTACTAACTTTTATAAACACTCTTTCTAATAGGGAACTTAAGCTGTATGACAGTAATGAGACAAAAACAGTAAATGCAAAGTGACTGAAATAAAGTGTTGTCTAAAAAGCTTGTCAGTTGTTATTGATGACAAAAATTAAAAATCACTTTAGATGATAAAATCTATATTAAGCTTTCTTATTAAGAAACGTTCCAATTTACCGACTAGCCCAATTGCTAAGTCTACCATTCTTGTGGCTTGAAATGCTTACATCGTAGACATGATGTTAAAGTTTGAGTTTGAATGAGAGCTAGCAGGTCTTTTTCTTTCCTAAAGGAAGTTGATTGTTCATAGTCTTTCTTTAATATATAATTCTGTCATCACGACCTACAATCAAGATCACGAAACATAACCAGAAAAACTAACGAACAGCTTCATTCGAAAATAAATCCTCTATTCACTTCTTGTCAAACTAGATTCATATTAACCTGACACTGCAGAGAACAACAAAAAATTCATTGTCGAGCGGGATTTGAACTTGCATCGTCAGGTTTTTAGACTGCCACTCCACCAACTGAGCTATCATGTCAACTGGGAATTGGTAGCGAGTCTTGACATTAGTCTTTGAGGAGGTGCGGTGTTCAATTCTACTTCAAAACCATCCTCAGAGATATGAAAAACTAGATTCATATAAAAGACAAGTGTTAAGCCGTCACGAAAATATTTCGTGCACTCAAATTGAATAAGACTCGCTACTAATCCCAATTCTATTTCGCATACTTGCCAACTTTGAAGAAATTTTTTGCTGGAAATTCCTTTTCAATCGAAACAGAATCATACCCCCCCCGGCCTATTTCAGAAAAGCGAAAATACAAAAAATTCAAGGCAACACACTTAATTAGAATGTTCTTTATTGTATCTGCTTGTTGCTGTCTTTAAACCACATATTTGTGGCTGGACTCTGCCACATATTGTTTTCTTTCTTGCTTTACAAGTAATATGTCGACACAGGAGAAGTTTGACAACTTAGATTGTCAAAAAGCCTTCTAACGAGAGGCGAGCAATGTGATTGACAATACACAGCCATCTGAAACAGAAACACAAGTGCTTCTGCAACAGCCAACAGATGAGACAAATTGTCTGTCCTTAGCTCAAGGGAACACGTTGGCAGCTGCACTGCAACAAGTGCCTTCAAGCATGACAAAAATAAATGAAACAATGGACAAAGGTCACCTTTAAGTTACTTTCCACTACCAGCACATAGAATGGGATAAAACATAATCCTTGAAAAGCTCAAAGGGGGATTTTGATAGTAGAATAAAATTATCCCCATCATCTATTAATGAACCTTATTAATGTTAACAAACATTCCTACAGCAATATTAGCCATGTGAACCCTGCCCTTTCATACATATGCACATATGACTGGATAGGGTGGGGTGCTAAATGATATTACACGTAGTGGGTTTTAGACTCCTGCTGAAGCATCTTACCATTCCAACTACTTTGAGCTACATACCTTGTTTTACAATCTCTGCAAACAAAAGTCATGAAGAAATATGTCAAAATTATGGTAGAAAATACCACTGCAGTTTCATGCATTCTGAATATGGGCACATCCAGTGGCGGATCTAGCGTAAGTCAAAATAAATTACCACAGCTCATTCTAGGATATATTTACATTTTAAAATACCTTCAAAGCAACTTCATTGGTTAGATTTTATTTTTTTGAAATTCATAACCTATGACATAGTAATAAAGTTATTTTTAATTTAAAATTGAGCTGTTATAATTTATTTTGACTTACCCTGGATCCGCCCCAGGGCACATCCCACTAAAACCATGCGACCATATTACATTTGAAATATGGGAATGGTGTATTTATCATTTAGTCTGGTTGAGCATTACTAACATTCCAGGTGTAGCTAATCTATTGGCTGACAAGGCTTCACAACTTAACTCCTACCATAATGAGTGGATGCTATCCAGAAATTTTTTTGCAAAAAGCATTGATAAACTTGAGGTTACACCCCCAATTGACCTGTTTTCATCACCCTTAATCTACCAGTTGGAGCCCTATATCGCTTAACCTGACTCAGGAGCATTAGCTGTCAATGCTTTTCACATTGATTGGTCTGAGTTCACGTTTCTAGGCTTTTCCTCCATTTAGCATTATACAATGCACACTTTAAAGATCAGAGAGGATCAGGCAACAGCATTAGTGATCGTACCAAAGTGGCCCACACAGACAAAGTACCCCCAGCTGTTGATAATGCTGGTTTAGCATTCAATAATGTTACCAAGGAGAAAAAACAGCATTAACACTACCAAGCCGGCCAGCAGCTGTTCACCCACTGTACCGAACACTGACACTGATGCTTTGTCGCTTGTCAGGTCAGCTATCATTAATCATGGCATTGCACAGGAGTCTTGTGAACTCACCATGTCATCGTGGGAGACTGGAAGTAAGAGACAATATGAGCCCAACATCAGGAATTGGAAGTGATTCTGTTATTAAAGAAGGATTGATCAAATTTTGCCATCTATAGCAGATGGGTTTTGATTTGTAACTAATCTATTTCATAATGGTTTAGGCTACAGTACGGTAAACACAGCTTGCTTCACCTAATCAACAGTAATTTCTTTATCAGAAGGAATAGCATTCAGGTCTCACCCATTGGTGTGTCGCCTCCTTGAAGGGTATACGCTGAACAACCAGCCCTTCTCAGGTATAATGTAACATGGGCTGTAAACGTTGTTTTGAAGTATACCTTGCTCGCACAAGGTTATGTTATTAGCCTTGCTCACTGGCCAGATGTCAAACACCACATGCTAGAACACTTAATGAAATGACTTTAAGTGCGTCAAAATGCATTATTGTAATAATGTATCCTCTATTGAAGACTTTCAGACCAAAACATCACCTTCGCGCCATGGAATTACGGGCTTACTCAGAGGATGCAAATATCTGCATTGTTAGTCGCTTGAAAAGTTACCTAAACTGTGTAGAAAGATAATATCTCGAGATGGATTAAGGATGTCCTGCAGAAGTCTGGTGTTGATACCTCGGTGTTCACAATGCACTGTACATGCTCTGCCAGCAGCTCTGCTGCAAAGTAAGCCAAGTACCTGTGGAACATATCTTGAATGCTGCTGATTGCTCAAATGTATGACATTCGGGCAATATTATGACACAGCAATTGTTAACAGTGATAATTTCAGACACATGTTGTTAAGTTCTGTTTGCAAATCAAACTAAATACAAGTCTTGTTTGTTTTATGATCTATTTAATATGACCTTACTACATATAAACTGTAAAATTCTCAACCTATAATAACAAATGGTTCTCTACTATCACATGATGAAATCCCATGTGATTCCGTAATGACATAACCAATGACAAAATAGAATTGAAAAGTTAACTGAGCCTTACGGTGAGGGTTGATTGAGATTCTACGAGTTAATTGGTTGTCATGAAGGAATCAAGTGCCCACCCCTCTGGCCTTCAGACACCAAGCCAAATAAAATTGAAACACTGGGCATCCCCAAAGACAAACATTAAGTTGTCACAAAAATATTTCATGCACATAAATTGGATAAGACTGTACTACCAATCCCAGGTGACTTCATAGCTCATTTGGTAGAGAAGTGTTCAAGAAACTCGAAGTTTGAGGTCAAATACCATTTACGACAACAAATTTTTCATGGTTCTCTGCATTGTCAGATTAATATAAATCCAGTTTTTTTTTCTTCATATCTCTGAGGATGGTTTTGACATGTCCTTTATCACTTTTGGGTTTTTATAGTAGCTATGGAGCTTGGTCAAAGAAATACAATAGTTACATTATTTTTAGGGCAGTCCTCCTGAACATTCCTGTGTTCATTTTTATTTCAATTATATGCTGCCTTGATGGTCTTGTTATTTTTGCTGTCTATTACAAATGTGATTTGGCAAAGCAAGGGAAAATAACTAGGAATGACCAGGTAACATAAAAAATATGGTGGTGTCATTGTCAAAAAAGTTGTTATCTGCAGTAGTATAAAGTTGTATACCAGGGTGATTAACTTGACATAATTTTTACCTTAGTGGGTCACTGTCCTTTTCTCTTTTTCCTAAAACTTAAAATAAATGAAATTGATAATACATATGTACATGATAATACATAAGTATGTTTGAAGATAACTTAGATAAATGGTACCCAGAACTGAATCTTCATAGAAAAATATTCACTTTTACGTGATGACTTGTACAGATGAATTGCATGTCAGAATCATTGCATGCCATTTGTTGTTAACAAAATGACTGGTGAATTTTGCAGGTGGTTGGTAACATGTAAATGCTTGCATCTCAGAATATATACTAGAAAGAAGAAATAGATCAATGAGTAATCATTATTCCTGTATTGTTTTGTCATTGGCCATACAGTTTATAATTCTAAATGAAATATAATGTGCAACTTCGAGAATTATCATAAGCTGTTAGTAGAGACCATGCTGAACCTGCGCAAAATTCACCAGCTGTTAACAGAATATAGATGCTTTTAACCTTGTTTGTTTTAGGTCTTACCCTACTTTGTGGTTGATAAACTTGGATACTTGACTGGAGTTCCTGGACTATTTATTGCAGCTCTTTTTAGTGGCACACTTAGGTATGATTACTTTTAAAGTATTCATCTTCAAGGCTACTTTCCATTTAGGTTACCTTGATAGGCAAAACTGTGATAAGTGATAGTAAATATCTGGCTGGTAATTTAACACTCATACAATTTTACATCTAGAAGTTTCAAGGCCTAATTAAATAATGTAAAACTGTTGTTTCACTGTTATAATAGTGCACACTGAATGTCATGAGATCAAACTTTACTGACATTAATGACAAAAGATCTTTCATGTTTCTTAAAGACAATTTGCCTTGCAAAACTTTTTCTCTGCTGGACATTGTTCAGTAACTGTATGATTACATGATGAAAATAGCCTAGTTATATAGTGAATATAGTGAATCTCTCATAGTAAAACTCTTACCTTCGACTTTAACTGCAACAGTTTGGAAGGTGCAGTGATTGTTGAGGATTTCAATTAGCTTGTGTGCCAGACAAGATTTTTCTTCCATACTAGGGTTCATAGTATCATCAATGAGATTACTTATCAAAATCGTATCATGCACAGTTTTGAAGATTGGTAACTTCTCACTAGTCCGAAGGTTCACTAGTGCAAAGTTCCACTAGTCCAAGGGTTCACTAGTCCGAAAGTTTACTAGTCTAAAATACGCGCGGGTTTTGAATTGAATGTACGTTTAGAACTTGCTGCTCTCCAGTTACGCGTTATTCGTACATGCGTACACGCACGAAAAGTTTGATTGATTAAAATTTCACTTAAAAATTTCTTATCCACTTACGAAATAAGTAAATGGATAAAACGATAGCATTTTTTGTACAATTTAGAGTGGTTTTCTTCAATAATAGTATTATAATTGTGTCGCCTTGTGTACGAAAAAATCCAGAAACGATTTTGCACGCGCACCATGCAAGAATGGCGTCTGATTACATCAACTTCAAATTCTACTAGTTACTGTAGGGAGCCTCCTTAAGCCAGAGTAAGCACTGTAAAGGTACGTTTACACGCTGTGATTTATCGGCCATGATTCGTTTTCTGGTCCGAAATTTAGTGTTCATGCCATAATTCCTCTTCCTTCAGTTAATGGCAAAATTTGAAATGCAACGAACTGACGCATGCTCACTCGATTGCATATGCCACAATACGAATTGCCACCGACAAATCACAGCATGTAAATGTAGCTTAAATCACAGAATGAAGATACACAGAAGGTCGTCTCTGCCAAAAAAGTGACCTCTTTCACGCCATTGTTCGTCATCCAAATGCTGACGTCATTAGCCTAGCCATTGCACTTATAAGAGGCGTTAACCCCTGGCCATCTGCTATTTTGAAAATTTTCAGGGAGGTGGGTGGGTGAATGCCTCACATATGCCCACTGGCTAGGCCCAAGGCGTCAGCATTTTGATGACGAAATAGGTTTATGCCAAAATCATAGAAAAAGCCAAGAAGTCGACCATCAGATTGTAGCGATTGTACGTACAGGAAGCGATGTTCAACGACGATTGGATGCTACATGAAATTTAATGTTACGAATCGACGTCATTGAAATTTTTTCCATGAGAGTAACATCCCGACTCATTAAAATTACGATTTCAAACTATATTAATTAATTTAATGCATATCTCTTTGTGCTGCTTTACATAAATTGTCAACATTGCTATACTAGAATAAAAATTGTTCAAAATAAATGCGTATAATTGACAGTTTTATCATGATAACGAGACAACAACATTGAATGATCATTAGCTATGTACAACTGTAGCATACTATGAAGTCATAACTTACCAAAATGTGTAACAATTAAAGTACACCCATGTTTGCAACTATCCTTTTTTACATAAATTTTAAAAGGAAATATTTAAACATTTATCATGAAAATGCGATTACTGTAGCCTGAATTACCTAATCCTAGACCAATACTTTAAATCTGAATCAAAGAATTAGTATGAGTACAGAAACAAGTAATAATTTCATGTCAATTAAATTTCATGTAGCATCCAATCGTCATCGCTTCCTGTACATACAATGACTATCTTAAAGACAAACAGATGTTTTTTCTATGATTTGGCATAACCTAATTTTGGCGTAACCTAATTCCTTCATCAAAATGCTGACGCCTTGGGCCTAGCCAGTGGGCGTATGTGAGGCATTCACCCACCCACCTCCCTGAAAATATTCAAACTGGCAGATAGCCAGGGGCAGTGAACTCTATAAATACTGGAACGATAACTCTAGATAAAAACCCTACGTTTGGGTGAAGCCAAGATGGCGGCAACAACTACAAATGTCGTAAACAGTCTTGGTACTATTTTCCCAAGGTATCTGCTATTTTTAATAAAGACTGTATCGCAAACTAGGTTGTAAGTTCATAAACCATAAAATTACCTCTTAAATCAAAATAAAAACATCAAATATCGGTACATTCCCAGAAGAATGGTGTCAACCGCGCCGAGAGAAACAACAGAAAAGGACTGAACTTGATAACCTATTGATAACCAATTTGGCTTCAAAGATGGCGGCCAAGTTATCGTTCTAGTCTAATTTAGAGTTCACTGGCCAGGGGTTAATGCCTCTTACAAGCGCAATGGCTAGGGTAATGGCGTCAGCATTTGGATGACGAACAATGGTGTGAAAGCAGTCACTTTTTTAGCAGAGTAAACCTTCTGTGTGTCTTCATTCTGTGATTTAAGCTATGTTTACATGCTGGGATTTGTCGGTGGCGATTCGTATTCTGGCTTATGCAATCGAGTGAGCATGTGTCAGTTCGTTGCATTTCAAATTTTGCCATTAACTGAAGAAGACGAATTATGGCATTAGCACTAAATTTCAGACCAGAAAAAGAATCATGGCCGACAAATCACAGCATGTAAACATACCTTTATAGTGCTTACTCTGGCTTGAGGAGGCTCCCTACAGTAACTAGTAGAATTCGAAGATGGTTTAATCAGAAGCCATTCTCACACCATGCAGGTGAAAAATTCGTTCGTGGGTTTTTTGCACACAAGCCAGCGACATAATTATAATATTATTAATGAAGAAAACCACTCTAAATCGTACAAAGTATGCTATCGTTTTATCCATTTACTTATTTCGTAAGTGGATAAGAAATTTTTAAGTGAAATTTTAATTAATCAAACTTTTCGTGCGTGTACGCATGTACGAATAACGCGTAACTGGAGAGCAGCAAGTTCTAAACGTACATTCAATTCAAAACCCGCGCGTATTTTAGACTAGTAGGCATTCGGACTAGTGAACTGTAACCTTAAAGATTATGTATATATGGCATATGTATGTGTCAACTCACATTTAATATACTATTTTTTGTTAATTACATAGCACAGTTTCATCTGGAATTAACTCTCTCACAGCCATCATATTGGAAGATCTAATAAAAAAAATCAAAGAGGACATTCCAGATTCAAAAGCCACAGTTTGGTCAAAATTAATAGGTGAGTATTCTGTGGGCTGAGAAGAGTGTAAGGGACTTGTCAGAAATTAACAGCGGGGGAGGGGAGGTGGAAACAGGGGAGGGTCATTAATTTTTGAGCCCCTAAAAATAGAGGAATAGGCTGCTTAAAGAGCAGTGTTGTCGAGGCTTAAAGTTGAGCTCATATAGTTTTTATCACACGGTTCACACGGTATGTCAACACCTCCCGTTTTCCACTTCTAAGTTTTGACAAGTCCCTAAGTGATAATAGTGAAAAATTAGAACATTAACTATTTTATTTTTCTCTATTATGCCATTTGGTGTGTTGTGATTTCTGGGGTAATAAATATATTTTTAAAGTATGGTTTTCAAATATGGTCAATAGTAATCTGAACTATTCCTGCATGGTAGACCAGTTTTAAGCCAAAAAACTGCTATGTATCTAGTAATTTCATGACAACGTTTTTCAGCATATAAATATCCACCTTTCTCTGTTCTGTCACACAACCACCATTCTTTGAAATATTTCAATAAACTTGTAAATGACAGTGTTTTAAATTGAATTTATTGTAAATATTTTTTAAATGAGGGATGCATTACGGAATGAAAAACTTTAAAAGTCATTTCAATATCCAGTACGAAGTCCATATATAGTTTACCATGGCCATTTATTACTCCGCCGGCCCATAATCATGGTGGAGTTATAAATTTGTCCTTCTGTTTTCTATGTCAAAAAGTTGGGTTACCACTCTCAATACTACTGACATTTTCATATATGCTCACATAAACACATTGCTTTCTAGCAAAATATCTCAATAAAATACATATTTAAACATGTATAGTGTAACGTCTAAACAACTGTAAAATTTTTTTGCACAAATTCACACAAAAGTGACAAATTTTGATGGTCCCATCATAAAGGAGTTGACAAGGTTCAACTAATCTTCTACCAAAATATCTTAACAAACACATATTTTAACATGTAGACTTAAAACATCTAAGTGGTTGGATGGTTCTCCGTTAAAAGGTTGTCACCCAAAATGTTATAAAACAACAGAGCTTGCTATATGGCAACGCAATTTCCTAAGGCGACAAGGGATTTATGCAACTTTTGATAGAGCTTTCAATTCATGGTCATAAACAATGTTTGCGTTGTGTTTCCATCAAATATTCTTTTGGATTATCTTGAAATATACAGTATATTGAGAAATCACGAAAAGTCCAAAACACACCTTTTATAGTAACATATATTTTACAATTTGATGTATACATACAGTGAAAAGCCCAACAAGAAGTTCTTAATCCAAAACGTCCCAGCGGAAATGTTTTGAATGACAGATTTTCACAGATTCCATTGTATATTGTTTACTGTGTATATAAGCAAGTCATTCATTTATTTTTATAAAAGTGCACCTTTTGCCAACTTCTGTTCTTGGCAGGCATAAATGCCTTAGCATGCATTACGTTTTCATTGTTAAATAAAAAAGATAACTGAAGATACACAAGTGATACTCAAATGATTAATTTCTATTTACCAGTCCTCCTTGTTGCAACAGACTGCTTCTCCTGGATTATTTTGAGTGAAGTAATCTTATTTGTGTCAGATATAAAGAGCATATCCTGTCTTGTGAAGACACAGATAACACATTCTAAAATCCACAATTAGAGCAATTTCACTAAAATCACGTTAATGACAAGCCTAAAGACTTATTCAACATTATCCAACATTGTTCAATGTCATGCTGTTACATCACCCAAGACAGATTTTGTGTACCACATGCTTCACAGCACAAGAAATTATATATGCAAGGTTGTGTCATTTTGGCTTTTGAAATTTGTGACAGCCAACACTGAAATTGATAAAAAATGTATGATTGATGTTTGTACTGAAAAGTTAAAAGATCCACCAGAACCTAAATTCAAGTTTGTAAAAGCAGTTGGGAAGATGCATACAATTTTAACATCAAATTTGGCAACTCACCAGGACCAGAGGATTTAGAGTGTTGCAAACTGGTAAGCTTTTTATAAACTTCGTCTTCACATATTAAGTACTTTATTGACGGCTCCACATCCTGGAGATGGCTAAAGGGGAACAAAATTATGACATCCATCAAGTTGTGGACTATATCATTCATTATGCAGCCCAACTCTTGGTTTCCAGTGTCTTGCAAGGAGGCACATCTCCCACTTTTCTAGCTGATTGGGTTTACCAGTTCATTTCTGGTGGTCTTAATACAGTTTCCATTCAAAAAGAAGAGGCTGCTTACTTTATGTGTCAGGTTATGCCTTTCCCTCAATGCTCCAAGATACAAGTGAAACAAGTTTTTGTTTCACTTCAACTCCAATTCAGCTTCCAATTTTCTACTATGTGACATTCAGTCTGTTCGTTTTCTTGTATGTTTTCAATCTTCCAATCTCGTTCTGCAGTTTTTCTGTCACGAGCCGCCTAACTCTCCATTTCTGCAGTTATGTAAGAATCTTCTGACCCATGCACCAACTTGTAGAGCCCGTCTCATGCTGATATGTTCAAGTAGCTGGTCGAATTTGTTGCCCTTCTAGTCTGCCACTTTCAACACTTTGCTTCTTCAAATGTCCATGTAAACTGAGTTACAGGATTCTCCAGCTACTCGCTCCTGTCTTGTGATCACTCTGGACTTTTTTTCCCAATGCGCCTTTGACTTGATTGGACCGCCTCTGCTAGCCAGGTCAACATTGCATCTGCTTGTTCACCTGTATCCTTGCAACTCGGTTTGCTATGAATTTTTATACTGTCCATTTCTCCACAGTTAATAGAAGAAGACTGGTTAGGCTAGTCGGCAAACTTCAAAGGCTCGCCGAAATTATGTTGAAATTCGACAAAATATAGGTCACGTGATGCGTTCCCTGCATAAGCGCAAGAGTGATACTAGGAAAATAATAGAGGATGTAGAGTATTTTGTTAAATTTAAGCGATCTTTAAACCTTTTTCGTTAGTAAAATGTATAGTTTTTTATTATTACGGTTTGTACAGATGTCCCGCTGGGATTTCAGGCACCAAGAACAGCCTAGGAGATCAAATTACAATTGTTTGAGTGTAAAGCCCCGAGGTCAAGTATGACAGACGAATGGGTAACTGAAAGATATTGAGGAAAAGCAAGCCTCAAATTTACTTAGAAGAATCTGAAAATGTTTGAAATGATGAGTTTATCATGTACAAGTTGTCGTGGATATGAGCAAAGCTGAAAGAGACGATATAAGGATAAATTTCACTGACGCTTCGAGGGAAATTCACGGTGTGATGTCAATTGTTTGTCATAAAATATGACTGTGTACTCTGTATTAATAGTCAAACCACTCAAAATGAGATACACTGGTTGGAAGTACAGAGAATGTGGTCCTTGCAAAACAAACGCAACAACAGTTACATCTGTTATGGGACACTATAGTATTAAATGTGCGTCAATGGCAAAAATTTGTTTACGAGACTGGACAATAGTGTGGATCAAGCCTGCATCGGTTCTCAAAACTCAGGTTATGTGTAATTCCAGAACGTTTATTATTAATAAAACCGGATAATTGAAACTTTAAAGACGAAATGTAAAAAATTTTTTATGTTATATGCAGGATTGAGTAGTTCGGGAAAATATACAGAACTTCAGTGAACTAATATATATTGCATCTGCATAGTTACATACTGCATTGATAGCTTACTGCAGGTCTTATAATGTAAGGATTTCTGGTTAGATTGTTTTATCATATATTACGATGTTTTTAAATACTTAATAAGCTTTCTATGACCATGTTATGGATATATTATAGTATATGGCACAATTTCGTCGGATCAACGAGCGATCAATTTTTGTTGCTCTCAGTGACTAGACTTGACACTTTGAAGAAGACGAATATGCGATGTAAATATCAAATAGATATTGTGAATTGTGTAGCTAATTTTTTGCTGTAATAAGATGCAGTGAATGTGCTGTTCACTGAAGATTATAGAAAATACATTACATGTCACACGCGCATCAAACATGCATTCTGTCTTGTTGAAATGATGCTCGCAAAGATACATATTGCCTCGTTCAACGCATATCTTGGTTTCTTATTGTTCGTCGACAACTCTTATGTCTTCGTTGTTTAATTTAGTCGTTCTTTTCGTGCGTTTTTTCTAATTTTAATGTGTGTTTACTCTCGTCAGGATGCACTGAAGCCAGTTTCAAAAACCAAAAACCTCATCTTTTAACTGCTAGAATAACCATGTAATAGATAGCATTTGCAAGCCATGGCATTCAACCACAATCCCAGTGAAAATAGAGGAATAAAATAGAAGGAACCACTTTATATTTGAACTTTCGAGCGCATGTTTTAATATAATCTAATTAAGCGATTAAAACTTGATGCAGGGACCGGACCACGTGACCCGTCAAAGCACGGTTGAATAACATAACTTGTCATGTGGTACAGCTAGCCTAACCATCTTCTTCTATTAACTGTGATTTCTCCTTATCCAATGCAAAAGAACTGCACTATCGACCTATCTGGAGAAGAAAACAGCAGTTTTACCTAGACTAAACAATAACTTGTGCTAACAATTTTGTATGAAATACTTTAAATCAATTCAACTTTGCTGATCCACGACATGAAGGACCTTTAACTAGCACTGAATGACATTTTGATTCACATATTTTTTTGCTCACATAATCTTGTGACGCAAACTTGTAATTTAAACATTTGTACTTCTCTGAAGATGGCTCTGAGTAATGGACCAAAAGCTCAGAAATGGTTTTTTTATATATAAATGTGAAACCCGCAAGTTATTTGTTTTTCTTATTGATAAACGTATCTCTATGAAGTGTTGAAAGAATTATAAGTTAGGGACATTTGGAAAAAGCACAACACATGCAGCAGGCGTTTCCTCTCTTTACAAGTGTCTGCTCATAGGTTACTAGTAAAATTTAAAGAGAAATTTAGAACCAACATGCACAATTAAGTTTTTAGATGAGGTGACAGGTGTGTTGTGTGTTGCTTAAAAATTCACAAGTTCACTATTTAAATCACAATCTGAGTGTAAAGTTGACTGAGGTATGTTTAATGTATGCGGAGATCAGGATCCAACACAGCACCAGTCAAGAAAGTGTCCCCAAAAACATGGCGATTTGTTATGCAACTAGCCTAATAGTACTAATGTGGAAAAATCCAATCTTCAGGCCCCTTTTTATGCACTATGCTAAACTGCGCTATCTTATTTGAAAGTTTAAGTAAATTTTCACTTGATTGCATTTGGAAATATCATCACACAGGTAAGGATTTGTGTTATATTGTTTTTGTTAACCATGTTAGCCTACATATGTATTGTTTGCTTTGGACTTTAGCTTGCACTGTCTTGATGCATATTATGAACTCTAAACAAATTGCTTTGTATTTTACATCTAAAAAAAACCCGAAGCACAGTTGATTCAACCTGGCTTTATAAACAACAAAATACGTAAATTAAAATGTTAAGTTAAGCGGTAATTTTATTTTCATAGGCCAGTTTTTTGTTCTGCATGTTCAAGTCTAAATATAAAATGTTCACATATACTGTATGCTGGTATTTACAGTGGGTAGCTTGTGACTCTGTGTCCTTTAAGTGTGTGTGCAATTTGTGTTTAATAAATCCATATTTTATTTGGTCATATCTAAAATGACTGTTTAATGTGAAAGAATAGGGATAAATGCCTTCTTTATAATATACAATGACTCAAAAACTTACCACTACAGTCTGTTTCATGCAGGAGGAAAATTCCTACCACCTGAAGATTCCTTCTGCATGAAACAGACTCTAGTGGTAAGTATGTGAGGTATTTTGCAACATTTTACATTTTGCTCTGTCCATATGTTATTGAGCACTTTCATATTTTGCAAACCAAAACTAAAACATTTACAATAATTTACCATATTAACTATCACTAATTGGGCAACTGTTGCAGCAGACTACTATATATTGCAACTAAATGACCCATTGCTGATCCCAGTTAGAACTGCTACATAACATCACTGCAGGTTAATATTCACATGACATGTGGTTTTACATATATAATCCTTAAGTTATTGTACATACCTGTGACAAACCCAATCTGTATCAATTCCCATTAATTGAAAAATAATCCCTGTAAAAAGTGGGAATTTCTATAATTGTAAACTGTTACAATATTTCATATGTATACAAGTACTGTACATACAGCCCTGTCCCAATTATGAATATTAAGTGCTGTTTTCAGTAGACGAGTGCAGGTATTAGTTTTGAAGCAAGCATTGAGTACAGCAAAAGATAGAGTACAGCACAAACTCATTTAAAATTGAGCACTGTACATGTGTGAGTGTTAGTACATTTAGACTTATTCATATGTTACTTATATTGTTTTCCAGAACCTTGTCATGTAAGCTGAATGTGACAGAAGTGATAGGCATTGAAGAAAAAAGGCCGTCAAGTCAAAGGAACAGCAGATATATAAACATTGTCGTATTAATATCACATTTTCAAAATAGATTTATTGCTTGTATATACAAAGAGTAATAAAAAGCGATTTCCAACCCGATAATGTGGCTATAAAACCTGAAACTAGAGACATTTTTTATTAGACTATTCAGTTAAGATGTAATTATGGACAGTATTTTCAGATTTAGATTGTTTACATTATTAACACTCCCTCAGAAGGGGCTCTAATAATAGAAAATAGTTGTTTTCGAACGGTTTGTCTTTGGAATAGGTACAATTGAATATTCATATGCTTGTGTCTACAATAGAATTAATCATGTAGAGCACAAACATATGAATATGGACCTCCTTAATTATAATGCTGGCTATGCTGTTGAATTCATTTGGTCGTGATTATAAATTATTAACCTTTACACACCCTTAACATGCTCATTCATTCATGAAACATTTAATTCCCCATTTATGCATGTTAAGTGGACTCACCTGTTTACATCCTCTTAGCTTTCCATGTACTGTCAAACGATTTATCATTGTATCATTTCATGTATCCTGCATGTATCGAAGAGTTTTGCAATAGTCATATAAAAATTTATCATGTCTTTCCTATAATCACAACTGTTTCTCTCTGGTTCAGTTACCTTAATGCAACAGTGTGGAATATGCTGTTCCAGATTCCTGCCAGTCATTTTCCATATTTGGTTAGCTATTGAGTTGATGACAATTTCACATTTTCCTGTTAACCAATTAGGAACATGGAATATTTTAGAAAAAATTAATAGTTCAATACATACTTTAAACACTTTTAATCAACCCATTACATCTTGAGAATTATGTTTAAAGTAGGCAGAGCTTGTCTATCTTTGAGTATTTTGTGAAAATTTATGCATTAATTTTTCATGGCTGTTTTTTGACCTAGGAATTGTTTATGGATCCATCGTAATCTTGGGAGCTATTGTGTTCAAGTATGCAAAGGTGCCGCTGCTAATCCAGGTAATGCAACAAATACTCAAAATTTCATGTACACTAACTATATTTATAAACAAACACTTTATGCAATTGGTAAAGAAACACCATCTTGCCTATTTTCAAAATTATGAGTGGTGTTTTGTCTGATATAAAGCACCCTCACCAGGCACCTAAACATTTAATGTGTTTTAAATTGTGCAAACAACTCCCATTTGTGTTTTATTTAATGCAAAGCAGAATTTAAACTCGCATCTTTAGGTTTCCTAGACTTCTCTGCTTCACACTCTGATCTATTATTTCAGCCAATTTAAGCAGACGATGCATTAAAACTTCAATGCACATTGTTTCACAAGTAAAATAATTACAGTTGCAATTATGCTGAGAATCATGTAAATAATTTAAACTATACTAACTTTCAATGTGGCACAAAAATACCAGATACAGTATTACATCTCTCTTTGCATGGGGAAATGTCACAGTATAGCAAATGAACAACAGGTCCCTCTATTTTTATACAATTGATGGGCCAGAGTAATGGTGAAACTGTCAGTTAAACGTTTCTATTGACCGGAAAATGCCATAGACTGGCCAGAACCTGTATAACGAAGATAAGTAATGCATGTTGGTTTCAAAACACACGAATACTAAAATGCTATAAGATGCTTCATGCGATTTTTTTGCACAAGCAAATTTGTTATTTTTCGTTATGAGCAAACAGTTTCGATTAAATTGCACAAATTCGTAATCTTACCACAGCTAGAAGCACGTTTCAGCAGCAAATGCGCAAATTGCGGTAAACTAGCCCACGAAAACTATATCCGCTGTGTAAGCAATAGGTTTCTGGAGAATTTATTTTGGTGTTTTTATTGTGTGTATAAGCAGCCAATCGGCCAATTTTAAGTCAGTTTTTGTGTAGACGCTTGTGAGTAAGCAACCGCTCTGTCTGTCTTTCTATGGATCAATTGGCGTATCAGCCAGGACTCTAATCTATCTACAGTATATTTAAAGTATCTACTCCATTTGGATAAAGTAAAGTTATAAAGCTACGAATTGGTGCGTGTTCTATTTAATTGTTAAATTCTAGTTCGAACCAATTGACGATTGTACGATTTAACGATTGAACAATTCGAGTGATTTGAACGGTTCATTGATATTCAGCTATAATTCAACTGAACTGTTAATTCAACTCAACTTTATTTAAGCTGCCGTCAAGTCTATTTATTGTTGATTCTATTAAACTGTCATAAAACTGTTGCCAGAAATTCTTCTATCGAGTTCATTTTATCCACGCACCTGTCTACCCAGTAACATTTCGTTTGGGTTTTGTTTGGCATTCAATTTCTAATAAATGAAAGTTACAATGCGACATGCGTGGGGACACAAAATTCAAAGGTTCGGACTCAAGTGGCCCTTCTGTTAATGTTTTATTTTGTGGAAACGTTGAGAGAATTGAGCTAATAGTAACATACAGAGGTCTCACTTAACGAAAAAAGGAAAGCACGGTTTTTACTGTGATCACTGCTGCATAGTTGTCAGGGGATGAACAAGGGGTGTATTTAAGGGGCATCGAGTGTAGCTGGAGACACAGTCAGATTTTTGAGATATTAATGTTTCTCGATCGAGACAAAGAAATCAGTATAAGTGTCAGTATTCACACACATTATTTGTTACATTTCACATTTTATCTCCAACACCAACATTTTATCATAACTGCAGTAAAAAGCCCCCAAAACAAGTTGCAAAGGGAAAACCCTGCAATTTATGAGTATTTATAGTTTTTCACAAAGTATAGACCAATTGCAAAACTCGTGCCTTAGCATGGAATGGAAACGAGGATTATTACGCAAAAGCTCTTCCTTACTCATTTACTTTTTACCAATTTAAAAACATGAGTCTCTGGGTTTTAAAATAATTTTGACTGAATTTGTACAAGTTTTTGCATAAGTTTTTGCTTAGTTAGGTCAATCATTATAATTATTAGAATGGGAAGTTTTGTTTGTAATTGAAGTTGTTAATCATGATTGGAAGATGATCATAGCATGCGATTGCGATTTTCAGACATGATTTTGACACGGCCGGCACATTACTAAATATAGTAACTTAGATACACAGGGGAAGGTATCCAACCAATCACAAGGTGAGATGTTGTGACATGCAACACGGTGAGACACAGCAGCCATCGTTTTGTTGTGGAATGATCGAGGAATAGTTATAATCGTAGTTCTATAATAGTTATAATGGTGTTGGATATCCCCACGATCTCAAATATCACTCAAAATTATTTTAAACACAAAATAAACCTTTAATCACGTCACAGTTTTACAATGGTGTTGGATATCCCCCACAATCTCAAATATCACTCACAGCTATTTTAAACACTAAGTAAACCTTTAATCACATAACAGTTTTACAATTTCTCTCTTCCTTAAGTCTCACTCTGACGCTACGTGGCACCCGTCATAAAAAACCTGGATAAAATTATCACCGTTCTTGGAGCGATATTGTTCTCTTGACTTCCAGCACAAACCTTATGTAATTTTAATACTCAACATTCAATATGGTTTTAGGCTGGATGTCATACGACAATTCCAGAGGATATATGTGCTGAATAGGATGTTGCACAACAATTTTCCTGCTCATACCTTCACCGTCGTGACCACACCTTCTTTTTCATTGATCATCTTTACCAACACACCAAGTTTCCACTTTCCAAGTGTAAGCTTTGCTACTTTTAATGTGTTTCTGATTAGTCGGCTCATCAATAATATAAACTACTTGTTGAATGTCATGTAATAGCATATTATCAAGAGTGATACCTAAAACAATACTTCATTTTTATTATTTGTTTCTAACATACAGTTTTGTAGCATAAATCACTATAGGTAATAAACAATTGATCTTCTTATATAAATATTAAAATAATTAACATAAGATTGAACTTATTCATACATAACAAATTATTCATATAATTATGCTTGTAAAAACTGTATTTTACTGAGAGAAACCAGGAGCAATTGAAATAAGTCAATGTATTTGGGCATTTACATTTATATTTAAGCATAAAATTCTTGTTTATATATACATCAAATAGGGCAAGTAAATGCTCCACGTTTGATAACAGCTAATCTCTATATGAAATCGCCTATATGTGCAAATGCAACCACATGATTAAATTTGTGGTTTTAATTTATCATACCTCTCTCTAGCGCTAGTCACCTGCTGACAAATGCAACACTAGTTCTAAACTTTGGTTGTATAAAAAAGTAGACAATGGACCATTCCCTTATTACACAAACTTTAGAATTTGGAAAATCAATTTGCTGGAAGACTCTTCAGCACTTTTCCATGTTAAAATACAATATTACAAAATATTAAAAAATTGGGTTAAGAACATTTTCACTGGTCAGGCAGGGACCATAACCAAGCTATTTTTACTTACTTGGGTGCAATAATAATGTATTAGTTGACTGAAGGCTTTCCATCAAGTAATGGCTGTTTTAATTAGGGTATAGATGTACATGCTAGTTTAGATAAAAATATATTCTTGCAATTTTTTTCAATAGTTAACAGCAAGTTTGTTCAACATTTCTGCTGGTCCACTGCTAGGATTATTTACCCTTGGCATGTTGTCAAAAAGAGCAAACTGGAAGGTAGGTTTGCTTTGTATAACTTTCCTTATCTGCCTCTTTTGTTTTAAACTATCTTGACGTCCAGAAGACAGCCAAAACACACAAAATAGTGCCAAGCAATGAAGGGATGACCCTGCCTGTGCAAGATTTCTAATAATCGTACCCCGAATCAAAGAATCCTATAAAGTTGCCAATTTGCATTGGGAGCTTCACTTTTTTAGTTCTTTAAGAAATGCATTACATGACTGACCTTCGCTTTGTCGGAATGTAAAAAAAAATGATGGCATATAAGTGTAATGTTCTTTAGTGGCTTGCAGTATGCTTCAAACGTTTCCACCACTGTCTTTAGCTTCATTTAGCGTCACTATCATTCGCAAATCTAATATAATCCCTTCAAAGACTAGCGGTTCCAATGGATGAAATTGGTTCATCCTGACACCATGTTATGATTATAAAATGTGTATTCTAGCTAGTCTTTTATGATATGTTTACAGAAGCTATTTACAGAAGCTCTATTTATACCCATATTTATTATCTCACAGGCTTACTCATGCATATTTAATTAATCATGTCAGTTATGATATAGGTAGGAGAGGTGGTTAATTTTCAAAAATGAGGCAAAAAAATGCAAATTCAAATGGTCCAATTGTGCGTAAGAGACAATAGCATTTCGTTGCTAAGGAGCATATTCATGCCTTGCTTGTTTCTTTTCAATATTTGCCATTTTTCTTCGCTCAATATAAAAAATAACGATGGCAAATGAAAGAACTATATTCAAACATGTAAAACGTCATATTTTTGAAAATTTGGTGTTTTTTTGAAAAAAAATTGTCCAAGACCACTTAAACATAGGTTACAGTCGCTTCTGCGCATGTGCGATAGGTTTGTTATAAGGAGCCTTCTTATAACAAGTTTCCAGTCCCATGGCGTAAATGAAAACTCGCGCGGTCGTCTGAATCATTCTCTGTTGTATTGCAAGGAGTGATGGCGCATCAAGTCCTGGCATAAAAATTGTTGCTTTGAGAGTTTTAAGATCAAACAATTAACATTGGATTCTGAAAACGCAGCAAATCGCATCACCTAAAGGCTTAATTATTTGCGTTCGGTAGCTTTTGCTTCAGATGCTGTGGGTTTCATTTGAGACTTCGAGTCACACTACAGAATATTCATGAGTCATCACATGCTCACTGGCTAGTCTGTATACCACTCAATGAGTATATTGTGGATATGGGGCTGGTTGTATAAAAAAGTGATTAAAGTTAACTATGATTAGTAGAAACGTCAACCAATCAGAACAGCGTATTTTGTACTTAATCACTATTTAACTACGAAACAGTGATTTAAAAAGTGATTAAGAGTTTTATACAACCGGCCCATGATCTATAACATAGCTAGCAATACATAGAAAATATTACACCATGCATGGCGCAAAGATATTATTTACGAGTGTACAAGGTGTGAAATAAATTATACATTTTATATGCGCCCTATAGAATATGCAATTAAATTGTTGTATTCTCGATTCCAAACTTATATATCATGATGAGGATACATTAACTGGCAGCGAATGTGTTGTTGGTGAAGACACAGACACATTAATGAAATTGAATGCACAGTGATGAAAGCAAAAACTCATGTGAAAAATTTATGAACAACATTTATTTGATTGCTACTATACAAAATTAGTTTACAAAATGGAATTGATAAGCATTTAGAAGTGTAGCCTGTGTATGTGTATATAAACGTTCATAGCATGTGTAGAAGGTCAACGATTAGTACGATGATACTAGATAACACTTGTTTTATATTTCAATGTATGAAACTACTACATGTAAGTTTCAGAATAAGTAAAATAATAAAATTATCCAGGTGCAAATACATGAAAATTTTGCCAGGATTTTTTACATAATTGGGCAGTTCGCACACATGTATTTTGCTGTGATTGCTCAGCAGAAGAGAAAATGACCGACAATTACTATACGTCAAACAGGCTAAATTCTCGATCAAGCAACCAAATCACATCTATGGCACGCACCTAGACGAGAGCATTATATCATGTTTATACAATATAACATCACGACGAGAGCATTATATTGTGCTTATGTTGCATTATATTGAATCTGGGATTATAATATGTAGTAAAAAACTGTATACAGTATAACAGTTTGAAATATTTTCCAGGCTATTATCCTTGAAACACAAAATTAACACTTCCAGAGACATCAACGCCTAAGATACACCGACAATTTTAATACCGGATATTCAAACTCGCAATTTCCGCATCTCACCTCGTGGCTTTGAATTCACTCATTACTTTGAATTTGTTTGGGAAACAGATTGTAAAAAATAGTATAGAGTTAATGGAATCTAGAATACGACAATTTAATTGCATATTCTACAGGGCGCATATAAAATGTATAATTTATTTCACACCTTGTACAAGCGGTTGAAGCCTGCACTCAATATCTATGTAAGCCATCGAATAAGCTCATTTATTATATGGTTATTGCTTTATGGGTGTTTCACCGTAAACTAAAACACCCGTATCTCCCATATTTTCACTAGTGAAGACATGAAACAATATGTAACGCTTGAAAAACGCGTGTGTTTTCCCCTGGGATTCATATGTTCTCTGTTTGCTTGTTCCAACCTGAACGTGTTTTCACCACTTGTAAATAATATCTTCGCACCATCCACCGTGTAATATCCTTTGTGTATTGGTAGCTATGTTATAGATCATATCCACAGTATACTCATTGACTACAGTATCGTGATTTTCTTTTGATAAAATTAGTTCTCTGCCAAAATTGTGATTGCATGTAAGGTTCCTCTCTACACTGTTTCATGTTTTAAACATACTTGTCAACTTCTAAATACATCCTGAATATTAATAGTAGAACTCAGCTAGCGTAACTAGCTTAACATTACCTTATGACGTAAAAGTAATACAATATATTTCTTACCACATTGAATGACAGAGCCAGTGAGCATGTCGTGACTCGTGAATATTCTGTAGTGCGACTCAAAGTCTCGAACGAAACCCACAGCATCTGAAGCAAAAGCTACCGAACGTGAATAATTAAACCTTTAAGCGACACGATTTGCCACGTTTCCAGAATCTAATATTAATTGTTTGATCTTGAAACTCTCAAAGCAACAATTTTTATGCCAGGACTTGATGCGCCATCGCTCCTTGCAATACAACAGAGAATGATTCAGACGGCCGCGTGTGTTTTCATTTACGCCATGGGACTGGAAACTTGTTATGAGGAGGCTCCTCATAACAAACCTATCGCACATGCGCAGAAGCGACTGTAACCTACCTTTTAACATTGTTGGAAGTGATACTTTGGGCTAGTAGCAATTAGCAAATTTAGATGGTTTTTGGCAGGACTAGAGATGAGCACGTACCACCATTAACAACAAATCTGTTAATTTAAAGTAATTTGGACCTATTTAAGGTCAAGGAAGATCCAGTTGTCCAAATATTCAAGCAATTCTAGGAAACTGTCTCCATTGCAAAAAAGTGCAGTAAAGGTTGTTGTGATCTGAGTGGAAATTGTCACTTCACTGGTTAAATCAACAATGTCCCAGGTGATTTTGATTAGCGGCTTATTGTCTAGTGCAAATAGAAACATGGTTGAATTGCACATCACACTTTTACAAAACTGCATGAACCATGAGAAGATTTAACACTGTTGCTGATTTATATCATTCAAATATGTTCAGTAGCCAATTACAACAATTTAGTCTGGCTATGCAAATTTAAAAGCATTATTGTCACGTTCCTAACACATCACGAGTACATTGCTAATACACCAGGTTTGCATGTATTAATCGCTTGTTAGGCCGTATTCTCCGGCACGAAAAGTCGCTTAGAAAATGATTTTCGTTGCTCCCTTCGGGCACTACTTAAAAACACGATAGAAAATTAGAATAAATTATAAAAAGTCCGAATTCGCTTGTTGGCACCTCCACAAACCTGCAGTTTTTGAGAATTTCGTGTTTGAAAATTCAATAAATTGACACGTTTTGCAATCAGTGAATTTTGTTTTTGAAAATTTGAGGATACTTCATGTAATATATGACATATATAGCAAAATCAGCATTATTCATTCGTAAACAAGGCATCTTCCAACTCATGTTTAATTCATTTGACGAAAAAAGACTCACTTACAACATTTAGTGAAATGTCTTTTCAAACATTTTTGGATTGTCAGTATTTGACTAACGCTAGATGGAGAAGATCGTGATGTTGCACGGAGAAGTTTAGCTTTTGTTGGTAAGAAGTAAGAACATGAAAAATGTCAGCCGATGTATTCGATTTATATGCAAATTTCTGGTATCATGGAGCTTGCTATTCGGCATTGACAAATAATTCTAATATTAAACGAGCTCAAGTTTGGTGTCAGCATAAGAACACAGAATGTGAAGAACAAGAAGAATTTCAACCCGTGAAAAAAAGATGCTGCGATCTTCATGTTCCGAAACAACAAGCTCGGCAGTAAAATCAAGAAATCTGTACGTGTTGCCGCACTTATGTATTATTTGCAAGACAGAAAAGTCGTATTTTACTGAGTCGGTGAGTTTGTTCTAAAGTTGTTTTTTTTTAATTTATTGCTAAATTGTTCCATTAATTGTTGGCTGTAATTGTGAAATTTTAAATTGTGTCGCAGTCATTACAGTAACAATTAACGATCGTGTAATTTCTAAAAATAGCTTCTGACATGTATTTATTTAGAATATGAGAAAAAGGATATTGGACAAATTGGTGTCAGCAGCAACAGAAGATGGGGTAAACTCAAAGAAACTGCAACAAGGAAAGCTGATGAAAGTATTATAATACAAATTGCTAATAAGGATATGATGGCTTTCGAAGTGAAGTACCATAAATGTTGTTATGAAAGTACACATTATTCCTTAGACAGCAATAACAGCATGCAGTCAACTGGAGAGGAAAATGAAAAGCAAGTCTAGAAATACAAAAAGTCATTTGAGCTCTTGCGTGAAAGGTTTCCACAACTCGTGTTCCATAAGTCAAAGGTGTGATCTAAGAGTGAGATTGTTTATAGAGAATGCCTCAGTCCAGCAAATGTAGCAGAAATTTTCATTGACAATAACAGAGAAACCTCCTAGAGTTCACAAGATTCAGATTCGGCTTCTGAAATTGTAGGCATAGACATTAGAGTGGCTTGCAAAACCAAACATTCATTTAGTATGAGAACTGGCCACCACTTACATTGGATATCACTGCTGAAAACATTAAAAAATTGGTATCTCTTTGCTTGTTTAATTTCATGTCATGGTTGCTGGGTCTCTCCAGAGGATGCTCAGTACAAGAGGATGCTCAGTATATCACATTGGAAGAAAAAACAACAAAGCAACAGCGATGATTTTTTCTCTGTGCAGACACCAAAGTACTCAGCACTTGCAATTATATCTTTTTAGTGGGTTCCCAAATGACAACAAGATAAAGTTGTGAATAGTTTTACTTGAAAAATATTTGTTATTTAAAAATTTCTACCGTAATCTCTCTATTTAGCCCCCCCCCCCACAAATAAGCCCCCTCTCTAATAAGCCCCCCTTTTGAATGAAAAAAATGAAATAAGCCCCCCTCTCTAATAAGCCCCTCTTTTGCGTGAAAAAATGAAATAAGCCCCTCTCTCTATAAGCCCCCCATATATTATATGTTGTTATATTATATGTTGTTACCATATGTATTTTATGTTGTTATATTGTTAATATAAATGTTGTTGTTATATGATATATACAGTGTAATGATTTTGAGTTTATTGCAGTTCAAAGCCTCCCCCCCCCCTCAACAAGAAATTCCCCTCAAAAGGTCCTGAAATAAATAAGCCTCCCGGGGGGCTAAATAGAGAGGATACAGTATTGCATCTAACTTCAATTAGAAACAAAACACTTGTGGATGAATTTGATGTGTTCAAACTTATTGTTATTTTTTTCTTCAAATACTTTTTATTTCGAAACTGTTCTCTAAATATTTTTTAAAAATCTCTGAAAATTTGCTCTAAACCTGGTATAGCTATGTTCAAAACCTTCTAAAACCCCACCCAAACTTCCTTGTTGAAAACTTGTTGAACCTTGCTTGCACAGCGGCGATGAGAAACTTCATGTAAGTTCCAATCTAAAATTGCTGAATATCCTATATATGTCGTATATTGCACGAAGTATCCTGACATTTTCCAAAACAAAATGGCGTTCACGGATTGCGAAACATGTCAATTTATTGAATTTTCGAAGACGAAATTCTCAAAAACTGCAGGTTTGTGGAGGTGCCAACAAGTGAGTTCGGATTTTTTATAATTTATCCTAATTTTCTATCGTATTTTCAATTAGTGCCCGAAGGGGGGCAACGAAACTGAACGATAATTGACCACAGAATACCACAGGTCACCCGGAATGCGTACAGTTCTAATATAGCGTTCAGTGGGACAGCATCTGTTACATAATGTATATATTAACACAAAGGTTGGCAAGTAAATACAAATTTGAACACTCGTACAAAATTTAAACCACAAAAAAATCTGCAAAAAGACTTCGATATTCATTTAAAAACATACACATATTGAGAAGACATACCTGAAAAGCATGTACGTTGTATTTTTGTGTCATTTCAACATTATTTACCCGACGAAATTCGCGAAAAGTCATCAAATTTTTAGTTGATTTTCGCTAAAACTATGCGCGATGCCGGCTGCCTGCCTTACGTCACAGGAAAAAGCCCCCTGATTGGCCAGCTGAAAACTCAATTTTTTTACCGCGAAAGCAAAACCGGGGAGCTACGTAATATACAATGAATTTACAATGCTTCTTCGTTTGCACCTCTTCACATCTTTTGCACTTCAGTTTAAAATTTTTCGCAGTTGTTAGCAGTTGTTACTGTTTTTAAAAAAGCTTTCACTTCAAATTTCCCTCCGCAGCGTTGGCGTAGTTCTTTGAAAATTTTAACATTTCTCCCCCCGGTTTTGCTTTCGCGGTAAAAAAATTGAGTTTTCAGCTGGCCAATCAGGGGGCTTTTTCCTGTGACGTAAGGCAGGCAGCCGGCATCGCGCATAGTTTTAGCGAAAATCAACTAAAAATTTGATGACTTTTCGCGAATTTCGTCGGGTAAATAATGTTGAAATGACACAAAAATACAACGTACATGCTTTTCAGGTATGTCTTCTCAATATGTGTATGTTTTTAAATGAATATCGAAGTCTTTTTGCAGATTTTTTTGTGGTTTAAATTTTGTACGAGTGTTCAAATTTGTATTTACTTGCCAACCTTTGTGTTAATATATACATTATGTAACAGATGCTGTCCCACTGAACGCTATATTAGAACTGTACGCATTCCGGGTGACCTGTGAGAATACGGGCTATGTTGTGCGAAAACCACTCCAGTATTTAGATATTTTATTGAATGAAACACGCATAAACATGAGGTAAAAACTAAGAATAATACAAGAGAACAGTCTAAATAAAGGCTATAACTGAGACAAACACAATGTCGGTAACATGCAAAATACATACAACTAGACTTACGTTTGATTTTGACTTTTAACTACATATAAACATTACTACAAGCTCCAGTATGTAAAAAAACAACATGTTCGCCACTTTTTAGCGCTCACAGGCAGTTTGTCAGCGGCTACCAAGAATGATAGAAATTAAATTTCCCCTGAGGGTACATACCTGAAGGGGAGATGTAGTTCTCTGAGTACCTTCAAAGACTGATAGGAGAAATACTGGTGCAAGGCTGTGGCAGCAGTGGTCTGGTACCCACAATAACATCTCCCCTTCAGGTGTACCCTGCGGGGAAATTTAATTTCTCCTTCATACCTTCTCCAACTTATATTTGCAATACGGGTGCAGACTACAAAGCCTTACTACAATGCAATATTGCAAACCTTGTTTAACAACTTTAATAAACATGAAACTTTGTTAATGGTTAACTACACTTAACAAAGAATGCGAAAACATGTCTGTCATCTTGATGTTTTTTAAAAACTTTTGCTGATGACCAATCAGCTGTCTTTAATACCAGTTTCATTGATATGCCCGAGTTTGTAACTTCAGATGTTGAAGCTGACCTGGTAGAGTGTCCCGTATATTCTGTAGACACTCCTGCTTATGTAAGAACCGTACACAACCATCTTGAATGTGTTTGACTTCCAATCGCTTTGTTAGGTGGCTTATAAGAAATGAGTAGCTGGTCATTTCATCTCGGTTTTTCAGTCTTTTTCACATATTCCTCTTAGCACGAAACCACACATATTCTGGGATCTTCATGATTAGCATGAAGTCATATCTCTCTACCTGGATGGTTTGGTCAGGAATTCTTGACATGTACAGAGAGGATAAATCTCTAGCAATCTTGTTTCTTAAAAACACTTGCCGAGCTTAGTGCTATTAGTTCATGCACGCAAGCTGCTGAAGTTACAGCTTACAACATAGCTAACTTTAATGATAAGTCCTGTAAAGACAATTTGTCCAAGGGGTCCATATCGTGAAGGAAGATGATTACTTGACCAACTGACCCAGTTGTTGAGGTTTTCGGTTTTGGAGGTTGTAGTTCGAAAATCTGCAAGCGTCCTTCAGGTCCAACTTCCTCATGTAATCGTTTTCTCACAGAGTCAATTGTAGTAAAGCTGAGCTCTCCATTTTCAACTTGGATGTTTCCACAAAAGTGTTCAGTTGTCGCAGGTTGAACACTGGGCCTGTCTTGTTCGTTTGTTGATGAACAAATAAGGTTGAAATAAACTGATCAGTCTGATGGTCTGTTACCATCGATGTATAGCTTGTTTGTTGATTAGTTTGGTTATCGCATCTTTCAGCAAATTCTGCTGATGGAATGTTTTTTTCCAAGTTATTCTTGGGCAAAGTTGCCAATGGCGTTTTATAAATGGTATATGGTAACCTGAAATTGCTTGTAAATCCATGGGTCATTTATAATCTTTTTCCAGTTTGCTTGAAAATGTTTTAATCGTCTGGTCATACAGGGTAGTTGTCAAGGAGGTGGAGTTAGAAGTGGTAGAGCATAGTCAGCTCTTGTCTTTGTCATGGTAGCCTGGATTATTCCTATGGTTGGAGTTTTTTGCTTTAGCAAACATTTGGAGTTGCTCCATCTATTTCCGCAGGTTCTTTTCCGGTCATTGGAGGTTCATTGAAAGGGCTGTGTCGAAAGAGTGGCCTTGCTGGTAAACAGCTTCTTAAACATCGAACCACCAGTGACTGGGACTGCAACTAACTTGCTGTTAGTCTGTGAATGTTCATGCTCACTCTGGACAGCTTTGTGAAAGCTATCAGGGAAAACATGCTTATCAGATGGTGGATCAGATTTAAGTGTACGCTTACCCAGATCCATCAAATAATCTAAAAAGTGCTGTTGTTGCCAACCATTTAACTGAAAAACCGTATTTCCGAGAAGGTGCCAGCGCATCTTCCAGCATGAGCTTGATGCCATCTGCTTCTGGATCAGAATCACCCTCATTCTCATCTGGGTTTGAATTCAAGGGCTAATACAATAGGTCACACTGCCGTCAAAATAGGTGCCTGGAACTTCGCCGAACCTTTGTCAAAGGATAACGATTCTTTAGTTTATAATTCCCATGCTCCTTTTTTGTATCCTCTTTCATCCCGGTTTCCATGTCCGGTGCTACTAGCACATTTTCCATGCCTTCTATAGCTGGATATTTATCCAGCAACTCTGTCCATGCTGCCTTGGACAAAGGCTTAGTGAAAGCTGAAGTCAGGAACTCCACCATTTCAGTGGAAATGCTAATGTATTTGGTTTGCTATAGAACCTACTTGACCATCCACTTGCGATAATATCTATCATCACACTTCTCATTGCTTTTTTTCGTTTTGCATAAATCGCTTCTGAGATGTCAACATCCTCTCGCTCTGACATACTAGACGAACTGGGGTGCAAGTCCTGCACCTTTCCAGGACTCGGTGAGTGTTTAGGACATGTGAGTTTTACACGTGCACCTTGCGTGTGATCGCGATACAAAACCAGTTTTACGGGTTTTTTGGGAAAATTCCAGTTGTTGTTGTTGCTGTTGTTTTTTATTGTTTGGACAAGGTTTTTCATGGATTTAGACAAGCGAAAAGGATGAGAATTCAAGTGTTTTTGTCTTGTAATCTTGTTTGTAATGTTTATTCATATGTTTTAAATATAACCTATAAATCTTTCGTCGTCATTCCTTGATTTTATTCGTGGCAGCGAAACGTTTATAGTGGCAACCTTATTTGGCGATCTGGCCAGGAAATAATTGGGTTTGTTCTAAGATTTATTGACAATTTTTTGTAATCGAGGAATATCTGGATAATTGTTCAAGGCTTTGATAGACAGGACTAACGATTTTCGTAAGTTGTAGTACATTATTTATCAATTTTTAGACGGGACGTTGGTGATTCGTTTACAGCAAAAATATATTGATTGGATATTTGGTCCTATCATTGTGAACACTTATCTGCTTTAAGGAACGTTGGATTTATTATTTATCGTGGAACTCATGAGTGATACTTAGCAAGAAAACCAAGTGGGAAGCAAGATCCCATTCGAGCAAAGTCTCCGCAGCACTCAAGACCAATCGAACTTAATTGCTCAGGAGAGGATTGTCAAATTAAAGAAAAACAAAAGAGTAAGAAAAGCAGCAGTTATGAAGTTAAGGCATAGTATCGATAAGATATGTGTTAAAAAAGATAGTATTGACATTCAACTTGTTGAAAAAACAAGTGGAGAACTTATGCGATTTATTGGAAAAAAACATGGACATAATGGACGAACTTAGTGGTATGTATACTAAAATAGGGGAGCACGAAAACAAACAGGCCTGTTCAATAGACGCAGATGCTGTGGAATCAGAAGTTTTGCAAGCTATTGAGAAAGCTGAATGTTTTATAAAGGATGCTATGCAGGCCAGTGAACCAGTCAACAGTACATTACATGTTCCCACTCAAGAGAACCCAGTTAGTTCACACACCCCAGTTATCCAGCATTAAAGTTGGGGAAGAAACCAGTGTGGCAGCCATAGGGCCTTCTAACAATCGGCTAAAACCTTTAAAAGTTCCCACATTTGAAGGCAGTAAAACGAGGTTCGAAGATTTCTGGGCCCTGTTTTACAGCCTAGTTGACCAAACTAACGAACCTGTCAATATAAAAATGGCACGATTACGTAAATGTTTGACAGGCCCTGCATTGGAAGCAATTCGAGGCCTGGGGGTGACTCAGCAACAATATCATGAGGCAAAAGCAATCTTGCACACTAAATTTGGTGGGAAACGACGACAATTACATGCTTACATGGACCAAATAGAGGCCATGCCCCTTCTTGAAAAGCAATGATGTTCAGGATTTTGAGAAATTTGCAGACCTTGTTAGGATATCTGTGGTGCAGTTGCAGGCAGACGGTCATGATGGGTAATTGGGTGAGGGTACGTTGCATGGGTTGTTGGTCAGGAAGTTGGGAGAAAGGCAGGTTGAAAGTTACAGTCAATGGCTGAAGGAGAATAAAAAGAAAAGGTCGGTGGTGAATTATAATGAATGGTTGAAAGAAGAAGTGCGGGAAGATGTAGAGGCGAAAGAGATGGTAGATGGGGTTGAAGTTGAGTCAAGGCAGGGTGAAAACTTAAGAGCAAAGCACAGGAATGGTGATAGAGAAAGGTTTCATTCATTAGACTGGTGGTGCTCTGGGTAGTGGCAAAGACACCAAACCGCCTTGTGTGTTCTGTGAAGGTAATCATGGTGTATGGTCTTGCAAGAGGTTTTAGGGGTTGGACGTTCTGGAGAGGTGGAATGTTGCGAAGAATAGACGGATGTGCTTTCGTTGTTTGAGAAGCTTTCACCAAGGCAGGGCATGCCCTAGTTCCAGGCCATGTAATATCAGTGGATGTGCGAAAAACCACCATAACCTGCTACAGAATACCAAAATGGATGGAAAACAACCCGAAGAAAAAATGGCGGAACCGAAAGAATCCGGTAAGCAGCTGCCAACTTTCCCAGGGGAGGGGCTGTTGGTTCACATACTAATGTTACAACCAGCAAGAAAACGGGACCAGAGGTGTTTTTGTGGAGGACTATTCCAGTATGGTTCAAGAAAAACAATCGCAAGGTGGAAGTGAAAGCAATCTTGGACAATGCGTCGAATGAAACATTCTTGAATAAGGAAGTTGCTAGGATGTTGGGAATCCAAGGATCGTTTAAAACAGTAAAAGTACACATATTAAACAATGAAATCGAGACATTCTAGTCGATGCCTGTAAATATGTTACTATCGAAAGTGTTGACGGACAATTTAGCAAAAGTGTTGATGTAAAGACATGCCCTCACAAGGTGACGGGTAGTTATGAATAGAAGATTGGAGGGAAAGCAAGAGCAATATCTAAAGGAGTGTGACTTTCCAGAGCCAGCCGGAGACAGATATGTAGGTTTGTTGGTTGGGGTGGACAATCCAGAGTTGCATTTTTCGCGAGTCGACATCCATGGGGAAGCAGGAGAGCCTGTTGCTCGTTTGGGCCTACTTGGGTGGACCTGCACTGGTTCACAAGACTGCGGTAATGCAACAGCTTCCAGGTCACACGTTGTTCGAACACTGCTCAGCAGAGACAGTTCCAGCACCCCATGTTGCAATATTAATGAAAGCATTAAACGTTTCTGGGAAATTGAAACGTATGGGTTCGAAACGAATGACATTCGAGTCTGCACGGAAAAAGAGCAGCTGGCAATGAAGAAAATGGAAGGATCCATCAGTTATGACAGTAGTGCTTGCAGATATAAGATAGGCGTACCCTGGAAAGAAGATCAACCAACACTACCAGATAATCGTGAAGCTGCTGTTTCTCGCTTGCGTAGCATGGAATAAAAGCTCAAGAAAGATCACTTCATTGAAACAGAGTACCGGGAAACCATCAAAGCATACATAGAAAAGGGTTATCTCCACCATGTTAGTGCCCACGAGCCGCCTCCAGCAGAAGTGTGGTATCTCCCTCATTTTCCAGTAGTTAGAATGGACAAAACCACAACAAATGTTAGAATCTTGTTTGATTGTTCAGACAAGTTTGACAGCATCTCTGTAAATGATGTCATCTATGCAGGTCTCAAACTGCAAAGGGAACTCATCGACGTCTTAATACGCTTCCGCCGGAACCTGGTTGCCGTCGCATGTGATATAAAGGAAATGTATCTTCAGGTTGAAATTGCAGAACGTAATTGTTTCATGTTTTGAATTCTTTGGAGAGGACTTGACGAAGCTCGCGTACCAGAAGTATACAAGTTTAATTGCGTGTTGTTTGGCAAGAACGCTGCACCTATGGAGTCGCAATTTGTGGCTCAAGAAAACGCTAGGAGACATCCGGAGAAATTTCCGAAAGCAGCCAAGACGATGCTGAAGTCCACATATATGGAGCATTCTATAGATAGCGTGGAAACAGATGCAGAAAGCATCGAGCATGACGACCCGCACGGGTTTAAATGAGATTATCGTCGAGGTGTAGGTTATAGCAGCATTAGTGGGAGAAATGTGAAACGTGTTGACATTTGCTTTGAGTTAGTCGCACGAAATAATGGGAAGCAGTTTACTTGTTAAAAATTATTAACCAAACTACTTTAGGAGGCAAGTTGTCAACACTAATTAAATCTCAATAAAAAATAACCCATCTAAGTTTACAAATATTTGCGCGCCATATTCAAATTGCGCCAAGCGTCTGATTTATGCAGTACTGTCGCGTTTATTCAGACAAGCTCGATCCTGAAAAAAGTTGGTATGCGTACAATTCATCCATTGCGGGATTTCAAAAGACCAATTCGCAACATGCGTGCGGAGGTAATGTACTATTTAAGTCCCTCGCGACCAACCTACAACAAATCGACCTTTGTGATGTTTACGATGCTGATGGAACCGCGATATCGCCAAATAAATTTGGAGAGAAAAGTAGGAAAGCGTACGCTATTTCATAGTTTGGAATTCTAGCGTTGGCCTTGAGACAGCGCAATTTAAACAAGGACCTATTTGCAAGTGAAGCATTTCAGCGTATGATTTCGGCCCTAAACACAGTGGCGCTTGAAAAACAGCCGCCGAATCTACGCTTTGCAATGGTGCTTCAACCCCAAATATGAAGCGAACAAGCATGTCGACAACTGAGATCGTAGAGTCGTCTGAAATCTCGCCACCAGAGAAGAAACGTCGAATGTCTGAAACCGGAGTGGCAATGGCAAATACTTTAAAAAGAGTGGCGGCAATGCAAAATGAGGATATATTCACAGTCCTTGCCCTTGGTAACATTGCGTCGCTGGATGAAAATTCAGAAATTTGCAATATCCTTCAATGTTCGACTGATGTTTTGTTCTCGAAACTACTGCCCAAGAAAGCGTTAAACGTGATTTTATCCGAGGAAAGTCAGTTCGCGTGTGACATCATCGATTTGCGTTTCAGACTGGACGTATCTTTTGTTAAAAATACGGCTTCGAATATCTGATGCAGGATGGCAGACGCTACTAAACTTGACGCACCTAGGACGTACAGGGGCAGTGGCGTAGCCAGCGTCGATAATTGGAGGGGCGAATATTCATGTATCATGTTTTGCATCATTAATTTCTTTTTAAATCGATTGTTTTTATGGTCTGTGAACACAAATATATGAATATTCGCCCCTCTAATTATCGACGCTGGCTACGCCACTGTACAGGGGTAAGTATAGTCAAACAACTGTCGATGCATTATTAGATACAATATTAATTCATACAACCACACGCACTTCATAATATATAATGACTTAAATGCGAGGTTCAACATATTATAAAAGTGCAATCTTTACGCCAATGTTTTTCTCAAATACATATTTTTCCAAAATACATGATGCATATTAGTGAGTTCAAGTCTCATTAATGCAATGATAAAATCAATTATACTTATATTGTTCAGAAAGGTATGGTACAAGAAATAACCGGTACTAAATATAGTCATTTTGTTTGGCGTAATAAATGAAACTTTACAACAAAATTGAAGCCTGTTCTTATAGACTTTGGCAAGGCATGTCCAATAAAGAAAGGAGAGTATCGTAAACTTTCACCAGAAACTCAGCAAAAATACCGCCAAAATCATTCCCATATTGCTCCCGAAATCGTCGACGGGACAGCACCACAATCACCCTCTAGCGATGTATATTCGATAGGTCGAGTCGTCATAAAAATGGGTGAATTTGTTTCCTAGGAAAAAATTGTTAAATTGGGGGGGGGGGCGTGTGCACAGAAGCAAACGTAGCTAAGAGATGCACTTTAAGTTTTCTAATCGACGAATGCAAACTTTTGGGAAAAACACAATAATTATATAGTTTTGTTTGTATGTTATGTCACGAAATTACAATGGTTTTGCACTTGTAAATGTCTATAGCATGGTATTATTGCAGTTCTTTAAATAGTGTCTTTTGATACTGAGATAGACATTCTAAGCTCAACGTCAATAAAATTAAAACACTTATACGCATGAAAACAAAGCCGAAATGTCGGGAGATAATAAAGTATATTTCTGTATACTTTTTAGTGGACACTCTTGTGCCAGAAAGATGCGCCACGTTTTGCTGGCAGGTTATGAAGATGCTCCATCTTTTCTTAACCAGTAGAAACTCAAAGTATATACTTAAAATATTTTCATGGTAGCACCTGATTGCAAGCATAACTATGTAGCTTGTTTCCCAAAGATATATACATGATATTCGTACATGGAATGTTTAAAATATACTTTTTAGTGGACACTCTTGTGCCAGAAAGATGCGCCATCTTTTGCTGGCAGGTTATGAAGATGCTCCATCTTTTCTTAACCAGTAGAAACTTAAAGTATACACTTGAAATGTTCTCATGGTAGCACCTGATTGCAAAATAACTATGCAGCTTGTTTCCCAAAGATATATATATGATGTTCGTACATGGAATGTTTAGAAATATACTTTTTAGTGGACACTCTTGTGCCAGAAAGATGCGCCATCTTTTGCTGGCAGGTTATGAAGATGTTCCATCTTTTCTTAGCCAGTAGAAACTTAAAGTATACTTTTAAAATATTGTCATGGTGGCGCTGACTGCAAACACTGAACTATGTAGTTTGTTTGCCAAAGATATATACATGATATTCGTATATGGAATGTTTAAAAAGGTACTTTTTAGTGGACACTCTTGTGCCAGAAAGATGCGCCATCTTTTGCTGGCAGGTTATGAAGATGCACCATCTTTTCTTAACCAGTGGCAACTCAAACTATACACAGAAATATTCCCATATATCGCAGCACAATTGCGAACAGATTATATCTTTACCTGGCTTCACATGACATAAAAACTGCGGATTTTAGCAGCCACAATGTGTCACGTGCGATGCGTTTTTAGTGTTCTGCGAGCTTTGAAGCTATAGTACGAGTTAATTAACCCGGTCCGTTTCGTAGTCTTTTAGTTAAGTCTTAACAGATAAAATTTAATATGAACCAGCTTTCTCGACTCAGTACATATGCACGGCTGCAACAAAAGCATTTTACATGTCATGCTGTGTTTTAATTGTAACTGTCGACAATCAGATATATTATGTTAGCGCAAAACCATTTCTTCGACATCAGATAGCAAAATATCAATATATAACAGATATTTAACTTATTAAATAGTTGGATTCCCGCTGTAAAAATCAATTTCACCTTGATTACTGACGGCCTAAAGCGCCGCGGATAATTGGGGTAAGCTGTACCTACTTCCTGCCAAACTATAACTGAGTTATAGAATCCCGCTGTTTTTCGATTTATGCGGGTCGTCATGGTACCAACAACTTGATGCTCTTTGGAAATTAGCAGGGATGAAAGCCAGGAAATGGATTTCCAATTCCCCTGAATTTGTCGCAGCAACACCTAAAGTGACCGGGCAACCGAGCTCAAGTTTACGGACAGCCAAGATGGTGTCGTGAAAACATTTGGCCTTGCATGGGATAGCAAAGACAACACACTGGGTATATCTTCTCCAGAATGTTCATCAACGATACCCTTAACCAAAAGTAATGTACTTAAACGAATTGCTATGCTATTTGATCCCCTTGTACTTGTTAGTCCTTTTGTCATTGTGGCTAAGATGCTATTGCAGGAGTTATAGTCTCGAGGCTACGATTGGGACGATGTAGCTGAGAAGATTAGCAAGTGGTTTCGACACATGGAAAGTTTGGTGAACGTACAAGTACTAAGATGCTTGCAAGAGGTGGGCAAGGAAATTTTGAAGAAGATCGTGATCACGTTCGTAGACGCATCTTTGAAAGCTTATGGAGCTGTTGTTTACATGCATTGTGAATACGATGATACCACTGCCAGCTGCACACTGATCTCATCAAAGACAAAAGTGGCGCCTATGAAACCCATTTCCGTGCCAAGGCTGGAACTGATGGCAGCAGTACTGGGACTTCGGTTAACACAGCATATCGTGAGTACTCTCGAAGTATTAATGGTCACTGTAATGTTTTACTCAGACAGCAACGATGGTCACTGTAATGTTTTACTCAGACAGCAACGACATGCTGTGGTGGATATGCGGTCACGGACGTGAGTTTCGAGCCTTCTTCACTAACCATATCAGAGAAATCCAAATGAGCACCGAACCAGCACAATGCCAGCATGTTCTGACGGACCAAAATCTGGCTGATCTTTGCACAAGAGGTAGAACGCCTGAAGAGTTATCCGACTGTGCGTTATGGTGGAATGGGCTAGAGTAGCTTCTGGATCATCGAGACAGATGGCCAAAGATGAAACTGGACAACTGCCCTAAAGATCTACCTGACAAGAAAACTGCTAACAGACGGTGCGATAGTGACAAAAATGTTGTAGAGATCACCTGTCATCACCAACAGGTTTTTGAGAGAAAAGAGATCAGAAGTACTGAAACCGCTGACTGAAGACTTGATCCTAGACGATATTCCAGTTGGGTCCATTTGGTCGGAGTATATGCATGAGTGCAGAGAGTTGTAAACAACATGAGAAAGGCTGAAAAAAAACAGTTGGCCGGGAGTTGTTACCCAAGGAAAGACGAGATGCCGAGGAAGATATTTGCTCAGCACAAAGAAAAAGTTTTCAAGAAGAATACAAAGCGTTAGCCGCAAAGAAACAGGTTGCACAGAAAAGCGTGCTTGTAAAATTGAATCCGTGCTTAGATGATAAGGCATGATTCATTCCGATAGTCGAATGCGATTCACCGAATACCTACCGTATGATGCCAGATTTCCCATTATCTTGCCAAAAGGACATTGGGTAACCAGGTTTATTGTTAGATATTTCCATGCATTAGCGAATCATTCAGCTGGTATCAACTTTGTTCTGATGCAGATTAGTCAAAGGTACTGGATTCCGACCACAAGAGATGAGATTAAGGATTGCAAGAATCAGTGTAATGAATGTAAAAAAACCCCCAGAAAAACAAGACCGCAACACAAGTTATGGCCCCTCTACCGCCAAAACTGCCTTGGCCTCACATATCGTGCTTTCGACCAAAACGGAGTAGATTATGCCGGACCTATCACCACAATCCAAGGACGGGGTAAACTAGGCAAAAATGTTGGCTATGTGTGTTTCCTTGTTTTTCTATGCAAGCGATCCATATCAAAGTTGCTCGTGTTTGGATACAGATAGGTTTTTGAATGCATTCGCAAGATTCACCAGTAGATGAGGAGTTCCGAAGGAGATGACCAGTGACAATGGCACCAATTTTGTGGGGCTTTGAATAAGCTGAAAGACCTGATTAATAAATTAGATCAGGACAAAATCAAAAGAGACAGTGGACAGGGTAACATAAAGTGGAAGTTCAATCTTCCTGCAGCACCTCATTTGGTGGGTGTTTGAAGCAACGGTAAAAGCTGCGGAAAATGCCGTGTACCGTGTTGGGGAATAGCGATGTGACTGACGAGGAGTTGATCACTGTGTGTACGGGAGTTGAAGGTCTCCTCAACTCCAGGCCTTTGACATATCAATCCGCCGACCCAAGAGACGATGTTCCATTGACGCTGAACCACTTCCTTCATGGCCAAGCTGAAGGAAACTTCGCACCAGAGAATGTTGATACTATGCCGTTCAACCCTCAGAGAGAAAAATGCAAGAGTTGATTTCGCACGTATGGAGCAGGTGGATGAGAGAGTACCTACCGTTGTTAAGAACAAGGCCAAAGTGGAATCAGATAGTAAAGTCTTTAAAGAGCGGGGATCTTGTATTGGTCCTGGATCAACATATACGTAGAGGCAGATGGCCATTGGGAAGAATTCTTTAAATGTACCCAGGATGAGATGGCCATGCACGGGTTGCAAAAGTTCAGTGTGGTGGCAAAACGTTGGTAAGACCGATCCATAAACTTGTTCCACTCGAGTTACACAAACTTTAAGAAAACATTTATAGAACAGTAGAATTTACAAACGTTGTGCGAGTTTTACACGCGCACCTTGTGTGTGATCACGATAGAAAACCAGTTTTACAGGTTTTTTGGGAAAATTCTGGTTGTTGTATTTTTTATCATTTGGACAAGGTTTTTTGTGGAGTTAGACAAGCGAAAAGGATGAGAATTCAAAGGTTTTTTGTCTTGTAATCTTGTTTGTAATGTTTATTCATATGTTTTAAATATAACCTTTAAATCTTTCATCATCATTGTTTGATTTTATTTGTGGCAATGAAACGTTTATCATGGCAACAGTGAGCATTTGAGGCAAGAGCTTTTTTAAAAGACTTGCTAACTTGTTTACGGTCAACACTACGTCTTCATTTGCATGTTTTGAGTTGTCGAAGCGGGCATGCTAGACGACAACAACGTTTTCTTGCAAGGCAGGCACCTGCAGAGACAGTAAACCAAGTATAAATACACCACACTACTAGCATCTTAATAACAAAACAGTCAATTTGTGGTGCCATATTTCTTTCATCAAAAAACCTTACAAAACCATTGCAAGTACCAGATCGAAGCTTGCCCACGAAAGAGAAGGATGACAGCGCACATGCGCTAAAAAATATTGTGGGTACCAGACCACTAGTGAGGCGGCTCTGCACCAGTATTGTGAATATCAGTCGAATAAGGTATGAAGGAGGATGATACTTTATCTAATGTCAACCCCAACAAATAATAATGGAATAATGCAGATGAATGTCACAATTATAAATATTTAAGCCTGGCAAAGAGCAAACGCCTGGCAAAGAGCACTTTACTTTTGCAAAAACCCAAAACAAAACGTCATCGTGTACGATGCCGTATGTACAGTATATGAAAATTACTTTGCTTTTTGAAGCCAGATCTAATAATATAAACCCTAATAAACCAGCATTTTTAATTTTTCCTTCAAATAAGCAAAGAATACAAAGCCTATCTTTTCAAAATCTCAAAAAGTTAATATAATGTAAATCCAACTTACCTAGCTGTTTGGTTTGGTATAACTGCCATGTCTTTTGCTTGCATATTTCTCTTTCAAAAATATATTTTCGGTTTTTTATAAAATTGTAAATCTTTGTAAACATGGGACATTGCCCAACGTGTCGAATTTAAATCTAAAATAGACTTTCAGCCACAAGACACAGCCAGCAACTTGAAAAAAATCTCGCCGAAAAGTTTGCCGGCTGTGAATGAATTCACTGCTATGTAAACTGATTGGACGAAACGGTTTTTTTTACGTGTGAGAAAATCCTTTCATGATTCTGACTGGATAACGCTCATTAAGAACAAATCAGGAAACGGCTTTTCATGCGAGAAAAATTGTTCCTAAATATCAGTATCTATATAATACATTGATATCTTCATGGTCAACAAATATGACTACATTACAAACCAAGACTACATCCTCAAACTAGGCTTGCTATGCTTTATTTAAACTCACTGTGTTGTTTAGCTGTACATCATTTCTTTAAGTGTAGCTTGCATTTATGTAATGTATTTTGGTACTGTTTTTGTGTCTATTCTTCTGTGTTAATCAACAAACATTGAGAGCCAATAGAAATTCTCAAATACTTAATTCCATTAGATAAATTGTTGCCATTTAGCATGTAAAATGGAATTTGGGTAGATGTGGTGCAAGAGTATTCATTGAATGCAAGTGCCGATGTTTGGTGTAAAAATAAAAATTACCATTTATTATATAGGGAGCTTACATTGGCACAGTAACTTCCTTTATTATTGTTGGCTGGATCTATATTGGAAGTATGCATTATCCTCCAAATGTTTACCGGCCTCCGATATCAGTTCAGGAATGCAAACTAAATTTTACAAGCAGTAACCGGACTAAAGTCCACAGGTAAGTATCTGTTGATAAAGCATGTTAAATATTTGCGTGTTTTGCAAGTGGCGGTCTTGGTCGGGGGCGGACCAGGTGGCGCAAAAAAATGTGCCCCCCTCTTTGATTTATTGTAGTTAAAGAAATAAAGAAGCAATCATGTTTAAATTTCCTTTAATAAACGTAGTAAAGTCTAACTTAAATTTTAATGTATGTTGTGCAAATTTTCAAGACATATGAGCAGAGATGTACTCGTTTAAACTCGAGGTGGATCTTTTGAAGCAAGCGAAAAATTGTTTAAATGGCGTCTTAACTTGTGTTATGATAATACATGTGAAAACATCCAACAGTAAGAAGAACTGTTCATCAGTTCTTTCTGATCAACCTCCTGCATTCATTGGAAAATGCATGTTCATCAACCTGAACACAAAATCTCGCACGCGAAGCATACAGTCGAAATCCTAACGCGTAACTTGTAATGACATCGTTGACTCGCCTTTTCTCGTCATTTTTGGCTTATTTAAAAAAATGCAACTTTGAGTTTAAACACCAATATTTCGGCTAATATTTGACAGAATTGTTTAGGAAAACAACAAAATTTAAGTTAGACATTACTTTTTTAAATAAACATTATTTAAAGAAGATAGCTTCTTTATTCTTGTAATAACAGTAAATGAAAGAGGGGGCACATTTTTTTGCGCCACCCGGTATATATATTTATATATTTATCACATACTTGTGCCTTTATCCGGGCAATAACACCGTGACATAAAAACGATATGTCCCGTGATATCGTTTTTTGTCCCGCGATATCGTTTTTTGTCCCGCTCAAAACAAAGATGGCGTCCGACTGAAGGATCGATGAGAGATAAGAATAAAAATATTAAATAATACAAGGAAAATAACACAAAGAAATTTGCAGCTATTAAAAGATAAGTTATTTTTGGTTTGTTTTTGTAATTTCTACCTGTTTAGCGTATTTTAAACAATCATTTTGAATTCATTTTGAAATGTACTCGAAGTGTAAATAATTTGAAAATATAATCTGGTTTTTGCTCGAGACTCGGTAATATCAGTTTTATCGCTCTCGTTACGATATCATATTTTGTCCCTCGTTCGCTGCGCTCACTCGTGACAAAATATGATATCGTCTCTCGAGCGATAAAACTGATATCACCTCGCCTCTCATATGATAACCTATATATATATATATATATATATATATATATATATATATATATATATATATATATATATATATATATATATATATATATATATATATATATATATATATATATATATATATATATATATATATATATATATATCACATACTTGTGCCTTTATCTGGGCGATAACATGGTGACATAAAAACGATATGTCCCGTGATATCGTTTTTTGTCCCGCGATATCGTTTTTTGTCCCGCTCAAAACAAAGATGGCGTCCGACCGAAGGATCGATTGGGAGATAACAATAGAAATATAAAATAATACAAGGAAAATAACAGAAAGAAATTTGCAGCTATTAAAAGATAAGTTATTATTGGTTTGTTTTTGTAATTGCTACCTGTTTAGCGTATTTTAAACAATAATTTTGAATTCATTTCGGAATGTACTCGAAGTGTAAATAATTTGAAAATGTAGTCTGGTTTTTGCTCTAGATAAAGGCACAAGTATGTGATAAATAGGTTATCATATTCGAGACTCGGTAATATCAGTTTCATCGCTCTCGTTACGATATTATATTTTGCCGCTCGTTCGCTGCGCTCACTCGTGACAAAATATGATATCGTCTCTCGAGCGATAAAACTGATATATATATATATATATATATATATATATATATATAAAAAAATATATATATATATATATATATATATATATATATATATATATGTATATATATGTATATATATGTATATATATGTATGTATATGTATATATATGTATGTATATAGATGAGTAAATTGATTGTGGATGACGGAATCATATATAGTTTATAGTGCTCAATACCGAAGTAGAGCGTATAATAGATCAATCAATGCACACTGGTTTACTTCATAAAAACTTTATTTGCTACAAATTTGTTTCGTGTGGTAAGCAGCGCTTACCACACTCGTCAGGCAACTGTCGCTATTGATATTAACTAGGTTATATACATGATAGCTGTCGTGAATGTTTGATGTGACACGCGCGTAGACAGGAAGCTCAGAATTTCAATGAGGTTTGGATAGCAAGTATTTTTTGCGATGTCTGCAACTGGATATTAGTTCGTTTCTGCGGTTCAGCGAGCTTAATTTAGGTTGGCAAATTATGACATATTTTTCATGTAAACACAAGTCGCATTTTTTCTCGTGTTGGAATAAGGTTTACAACGTTTTAGGATTTGCCACTTTATTGTATGATCCACATTGCGTTGTTTGAGTGTCCAAATGTACTTGCTTAATTCAGTGGTATGCTTCTGCTTTTCGTTTCGGAATGAACTCGTATGGTTTAAATACCGGGTTTTGAAGTTGTTTTCCGTTAGCCCCACATACGCCTGCTCTTCATCGGTATCGTCTCAGGTGACTGTGGCTTGGTAAACTACGCCCGAGGCTTGGCAGTTTCCATCTAATGGGCACTTATCTTTATGACGGCAATTGCGTTCTTTACTTCTGGTGTCGGTTGGCTGCGGGACGCTGTTTAGAATGTGTTTGTTGTGCGCTGACATTATGTTTTGCATATTAGGCATGCAGCTGTAGCTAAGTTTCACCGTGTTTCTGTTGAAGATCTTTCGAAGGGCATGCGTTGGGGGGAAGCTTTCGTCGATAATTCTCAAGAATTTCCGGCCGATGTTGGTAGCAACATTGCAGCTGTATGGCGGGTTGAACCTACAGGCGTGAATTAATGGAAAAATACCCAAGCAGTGCTCGAATGGTATAAGAACATACCTAACAAAAACAACCATTCGTTCATCAGCTTTGATGTAGTCGACTTCTATCCATCGATAACAGAAAACCTTATCGAAGCCCTTAATTTCGCATCCAAGTATGATAACATAACTGATGAAGAGAAAGCATTGATCATCCAAGCCAAGCAATCACTGCTTTTCAACGATAACGAAGCCTGGTGCAAGAAGTCTAGCAAAACGCAATTCAACGTAACCATGGGCAGCTACGACGGCGCGGAAACTTGCGAGTTAGTCGGCTCGTATCTGTTATCTAAATTATCCCCACAGTACAGGAAGAAATTCTTGCTCTCACCAAGCGCACGCGGTACAAGGCAACACAACCAACACATGCCGACATGCGCAGAGCGTCATAGGGCCAGAGTGCTCAAACGACCTCAAGGGAAGTGGGCTTTGCATTATAGCTATAGACACCTACTCCGCTCTACAAGAGTGCTCAACAACACCGAAGTGAAGGAGCATTATAGTACAATCTGCAGACATGCATGTTTCGGCATTCCACGCCTCATCAGTGCAGCTTGGTACACATCTACACATGTAGCTGCATGTATATACATATATACACATATATATATATATATATATATATATATATATATATATATATATATATATATATATATATATATATATATATATATATATATATATATATATATATATATATATATATATATATACTGTCAATCCCGAAAAGGTTGTCCAGATGAAATATACTATAATACATATATATCGATCACGTGGTTACTGTAATATATGCGTCAACACGAAGATTTTATCTTGCGTGTTAATTGCGCGTTCGATTAGCGTGGAAATTAAAACCTGTTTGCAGTATATACTGTACACAATGTCGAGACCATATTCGGCGCATGATTTGCGTTGGAGAATGGTTTATCAAAGACTATTTTATCAAAGGAGGTATAAAGAAATAGCATCACAGTTATTTGTTTGCCCAAAAACTGTGTACCGGACGATTACGTTTTTGAATAGCGGTGATGTGAAGCCGTATCGTCTTGGTCGGCCTACTGGAAGCGCGAGTTTATTCGATCATGAAGGGTCTATCCATAATGGATTGTATTCTTCGAGCCCCTCAGATACGGCTACATGAAATAGCCAACTACATCACCAGTGCTACTGGCTCTTCATTTCGTCCACAGACATTGTGTCAGGCTGTTCACATGCTTGGAATGACCCGTAAAAATGTAGGTCATTGAACCGATTGAAGTATTTAACATTGGTTGGCTATTGACTAACATTGCAAGTCGTTTTATCGTCAGTGTACCTAAAATATTAAAATACTGCAGATACAACGTATTGCTCTTCAAAGAAATGATGACTTCAGACAGCAATTTAAAGCCGAAGTAAGCGTATTCAATCCAAACCAACTCGTATCCTCGATGAAACAGGCATTGTACGTATTAAGGAACGATCTATACCGCTGTCATAATATATTTTGATGATCAACATTTTTGTACATTGAGTTACACTTTTTGTTGAAGGATAAACGAATTACTCGTGGGTTGTGAGAGATTGTACTGTAAAGTGTGTCCCTTTAGAAATGATACTATTGTTGTTAAATGTGCGTTGCTATGCCTCTGTGAATTTAAATTAGCTTCTACATGTAAAACGAACAGCAACACAATAATTACGTCAAATTATAACAATGAAAATACTTCTGCAATTCATGTAGACAATTCGTTTAAATTCCCAGAGGCATAATAACACAATTTAATATCTTGCACAACCCACGAGTACTTTATCCATACTAACGAGTAATTCGTTTATCCTTCAACAAAAAGTATAACTCAATAAACAAAAATGTTGACCATCAAAATATATTATGACAGCGGTATAGATCGTTCCTTAATACGTGCAATGCCTGTTTCATCGAAGAATACGAGTTGGTGATTGAATACACTTATTTCGGCTTTAAATTGCTGTCTAAGGTCATCATTTCTTTGAAGAGCAATACGTTGTATCTGTAGTATTTTAATATTTTAGCCACACTGACGATAAAACAACTTGCAATGTTAGTCAATAGCCAACCAATGTCAATACTTCAATCGGTTCAATGACCTACATTTTTACGCGTCATTCCAAGCATGTGAACAGCCTGACACAATGTCTGTGGACGAAATGAAGAGCCAGTGGCACTGGTAATGTAGTTAGCTATTTCATGTAGCCGTATCCGAGTTGTTCTAAGAATACAATCCATTATGGATAGACTCTTCATGATCGAATAAACTCGCGCTTCCAGTAGGCCGACCAAGACGATACGGCTTCACATCACCGCTATTCAAAAACGTAATCGTCCGGTACACAGTTTTCGGGCAAACAAGTAACTGTGATGCTATTTCTTTATACCTCCTTTGATAAAATAGTCTTTGATAACGATCCTCCAACGCAAATCATGCGCCGAATATGGTCTCGGCATAGTGTACAGTATATACTGCAAACAGGTTTTAATTTCCACGCTAATTGAACGCGCAATTAACACGCATGATAAAATCTTCGTGTTGACGCATATATTACAGTAACCACGTGATCAATATATGTGTATTATAGTATATTTCGCCTGGACAACCTTTTCGGGATTGACAGTATATATATATATATATATATATATATATATATATATATATATATATATATATATATATATATATATACAAGGAACAGACAAGTTTTTGCTGCTGTCGCTACCCTGGGTTTCACGCACTAGGCGATCATCAGGCGACTGACAGATAAGTTTAATTTATTCATTGTATAGGACACTGGAAATGTATCAGGTATTATGTTACGTTACATGACTATTGGTTATATGTTTACATAAAGTGAAAAGTTCTGAACGTTTATTCAGGAGGTTGTTCGCTTTGTTTCCTTTCATGATCAAAAGCTTTTCTTCAAGACAGAGATTGCATTTTCGGGAACCAGCTTTGCATGAGGGTACGCGTTTGACGATCGACCATTTTATGTCATATGAGCGTTTCGCGCGTTTGAGCTTCCAAATGTACTTTGACAATTCTGTTTCGTTGCCATGGCGTTCGTTCTTAATGGACTTCGTGTGATTTCTGAATCTTTCTTTAAACGAGTTAGCCGTCACCCCGATATACACTTTAGCATTATCTTTGTCAGTGGAGACTTCAGCTTTGTACACTAAGCTCTTTGCCAGGCATGTGTTGCTCACAGGACATTCGTCGGGTTTTCTGCAGTTGCATGTCTTTGTGTCATTGTTCGTCTTAGTATTTTTGGCCTTGTCGTTATGCTTCTTTAGCACGTATTTGTTGTGCTTAGATAGGAAAGATTTCATGTTATCGCTACAACTATAGCTAACGCGGACGGTATGTCTGTTGAATATAGAGTGTAGTCTGTGGTGCGGTGGAAAATGTTTGTCGAGGAGCAGTAGGAAATTTCGTGCAATGTTTGTCGTAACGTTCTTACTAAATGGTGGGTTATACCAAATAGTGTTTCGTTGCCGTGTGCGTCGTTTGTTAATAGAGTTAGTGTTAGCACTGGGTTCGTAATTAATTTCAGCGTGAAAGTTGCTGCGTTTAAGAGCGTCATTGTAGATAGGCGCAGCAGTATCAAAGGCCTGTTGATTGTGCGAGAGGGAGTTGATGCGTTGTTGTATGGAGGAAGGAATCTGTTTTAAGATAGAAGGAGGATGGTTAGAGAGGCGGTTAATATAAAGAGGAGTATCGTTTGGCTTGCGGTATGGCTTGTATGTGTTGTTGGTTAAGTCAAGTGTCAGGTCCAGGAAGTTAGTTTGCAGTTGGTTAGTCAGTACGGTTATGTTCAAGCCAAAGTCGTTGAAAATGTGTTCTAGGTCCTTGCGTGCTTTGTCGTTTAGTCGTCCTGATCTTGTGTTTAATGTAGCAAGTCCATCGTCACGATATAGACCAATGTCGCACCCGAACCGATCTTTCAGTGTGTCTAAAACGAATAGGCCAATCAGCTCGCAAACTTCTGCGCCATCATAGCTGCCCATGGTGACATCAAACGTGCTGTCAGAATTTCGTTTCCTCCAAGCTGTGCCGTCGTGGTGTAGAAGTGATTTTCTTGCATGCTTGATCACCTGTATGTCTTGGTCGCTGATCTCCGAGTGTTGTTTGGCCCATTCGATAGCTTGGTCAAGTAGCGACTCTGAGATAGACGGATAAAAATCCACTATGTCAAAGGAGATGAACGACTTTCTGCTTTTATCCTTGATGTTGATAAACCACGAAATCACGTCGGTTGAATTTCGCCATTGGTTTACATGGACTTGGTCGCGGATGTCGTTGTTAATTCTGTCTAGGATTACTTTGCTAACTTTTCCGAGGGAGCTTTTCGAAGGGTTAATAAGTCGACACTTCGGGTGGTTTTCAAAATTAGGTTTGTGGTCCTTGAGAGTTATAAATGCGGGATTTTCGCTCGTTCGGTCTACACGTCCGGATATGTCTAATTCGCTGGCTAGTTGCATTAGTTCGTCGTTTATAGCGTTAATGGTGCCTTCTTCAGCGTGTTTGTAGATGTTAGTCACGTTTTCTGTGAGTAGCTTGCTGTATGCCGCAGGGTTCATTTCGTAGATGTTCCTAGTTTTGTCCGCTGGGACGAATACATTTGTTGACGCTCTTATCTTCACTTTGTCTCTTTCTATCGATTGCAAGAAGTCGTTGGTTTTCTGCGTGAAGTTAATGCTTTCAATCATTTTAGCGACATCATCTTCGAATGGTTTCAAGTCAGCAACGCTCGGGGCCCCGTGTCTTGATTTCAAGCCATAAGTCTGTCGTCTTCGAGGTAAATTGTCACTGTTTGATTGTTGGAGGAAGAAATGTGCGCGCCATCTCATACGTTGAATGACGCTTTGAGTTTTATCGATCATGTTCCTACGGTAGTCGTCGTGAGTTGGGAGTCCAATGTTCTTCAATGAATAGTTAAAGCTGATCTGTTGCATCTTTGTCGTGTTGGGTTCAAGCCGTGGAGAGCGCTCAACTTCGAGAAGGAGCGTGACGTATAAAAGATATGTTACGAAAAGTAGCATATATATGACTGGAACTAAAAGAGCGCTCAATACCGGAGAAAGTAGAGCGTAAAACACAAGGAACAGACAAGTTTTTGCTGCTGTCGCTACCCTGGGTTTCACGCACTAGGCGATCATCAGGCGACTGACAGATAAGTTTAATTTATTCATTGTATACGTGTATTCGTGACTAACATCTACAAACACGCTGAAGAAGGCACCATTAACGCTATAAACGACGAACTAATGCAACTAGCCAGCGAATTAGACATATCCGGACGTGTAGACCGAACGAGCGAAAATCCCGCATTTATAACTCTCAAGGACCACAAACCTAATTTTGAAAACCACCCGAAGTGTCGACTTATTAACCCTTCGAAAAGCTCCCTCGGAAAAGTTAGCAAAGTAATCCTAGACAGAATTAACAACGACATCCGCGACCAAGTCCATGTAAACCAATGGCGAAATTCAACCGACGTGATTTCGTGGTTTATCAACATCAAGGATAAAAGCAGAAAGTCGTTCATCTCCTTTGACATAGTGGATTTTTATCCGTCTATCTCAGAGTCGCTACTTGACCAAGCTATCGAATGGGCCAAACAACACTCGGAGATCAGCGACCAAGACATACAGGTGATCAAGCATGCAAGAAAATCACTTCTACACCACGACGGCACAGCTTGGAGGAAACGAAATTCTGACAGCACGTTTGATGTCACCATGGGCAGCTATGATGGCGCAGAAGTTTGCGAGCTGATTGGCCTATTCGTTTTAGACACACTGAAAGATCGGTTCGGGTGCGACATTGGTCTATATCGTGACGATGGACTTGCTACATTAAACACAAGATCAGGACGACTAAACGACAAAGCACGCAAGGACCTAGAACACATTTTCAACGACTTTGGCTTGAACATAACCGTACTGACTAACCAACTGCAAACTAACTTCCTGGACCTGACACTTGACTTAACCAACAACACATACAAGCCATACCGCAAGCCAAACGATACTCCTCTTTATATTAACCGCCTCTCTAACCATCCTCCTTCTATCTTAAAACAGATTCCTTCCTCCATACAACAACGCATCAACTCCCTCTCGCACAATCAACAGGCCTTTGATACTGCTGCGCCTATCTACAATGACGCTCTTAAACGCAGCAACTTTCACGCTGAAATTAATTACGAACCCAGTGCTAACACTAACTCTATTAACAAACGACGCACACGGCAACGAAACACTATTTGGTATAACCCACCATTTAGTAAGAACGTTACGACAAACATTGCACGAAATTTCCTACTGCTCCTCGACAAACATTTTCCACCGCACCACAGACTACACTCTATATTCAACAGACATACCGTCCGCGTTAGCTATAGTTGTAGCGATAACATGAAATCTTTCCTATCTAAGCACAACAAATACGTGCTAAAGAAGCATAACGACAAGGCCAAAAATACTAAGACGAACAATGACACAAAGACATGCAACTGCAGAAAACCCGACGAATGTCCTGTGAGCAACACATGCCTGGCAAAGAGCTTAGTGTACAAAGCTGAAGTCTCCACTGACAAAGATAATGCTAAAGTGTATATCGGGGTGACGGCTAACTCGTTTAAAGAAAGATTCAGAAATCACACGAAGTCCATTAAGAACGAACGCCATGGCAACGAAACAGAATTGTCAAAGTACATTTGGAAGCTCAAACGCGCGAAACGCTCATATGACATAAAATGGTCGATCGTCAAACGCGTACCCTCATGCAAAGCTGGTTCCCGAAAATGCAATCTCTGTCTTGAAGAAAAGCTTTTGATCATGAAAGGAAACAAAGCGAACAACCTCCTGAATAAACGTTCAGAACTTTTCACTTTATGTAAACATATAACCAATAGTCATGTAACGTAACATAATACCTGATACATTTCCAGTGTCCTATACAATGAATAAATTAAACTTATCTGTCAGTCGCCTGATGATCGCCTAGTGCGTGAAACCCAGGGTAGCGACAGCAGCAAAAACTTGTCTGTTCCTTGTGTTTTACGCTCTACTTTCTCCGGTATTGAGCGCTCTTTTAGTTCCAGTCATATATATGCTACTTTTCGTAACATATCTTTTATATATATATATATATATATATATATATATATATATATATATATATATATATATATATATATATATATATATATATATATATATATATATATATATATATATATATATATATATGTATATATGTATCTATATATATATATATATATATATATATATATATATATATATATATATATGTATATATGTATCTATATATATATATATATATATATATATATATATATATATATATATATATATGTATATATGTATGTATATATATATATATATATATATATATATATATATATATATATATATATATATATATATATATATATATATATATATATATATATATATATATATATATATATATATATATATGTATATATATATATATATATATATATATATATATGTATGTATATATATATATGTATATGTATATGTATATGTATATGTATATGTATATGTATATGTATATGTATATGTATATGTATATATATGTATATATAAATGAACGAATTAAAGACGAGAAATACTTTTTCTGTCGCTACTCAGAGTTTCACGCGCTTAGCGCGTGAAACTCTGAGTAGCGACAGAAAAAGTATTTCTCGTCTTTAATTCGTTCATTTATTTACGCTCTATTGAAATCAATATCGAGCGCTCTTATGTTGTTGTCTCAAAACATTGATAATTGTATATGTATATATATGTATATATATGTATATATGTGTATATGTGTATGTGTATATGTATATATGTGTATATGTGTATATGTGTATATGTGTATATATGTATATGTATATGTATATGTATATATATATATATATATATATATATTAACATGTTTGATTAGGCATAACGCCGAAACTAAAGTTTATCACACGGAAAACATGTTCTTCGCTTTCATTGTCTAACTTTATTTGCTTTTTCATGCAATATTTTCCGAGATATCGAAGCTTCAATTCAATACGCATTTTGCAAAAGTGCACAAATTTGCTAAAAATGGCCTTTAAGTGCCTTAATTAATGCTTTTATTTCATTGTATTTCCTGACATTCCTTGTGTTTATTTGCAATTGTTACCAAATCCGCAACATCGACCAGCAAACAATCCAACGTACTTTTGACTGCATGGTCACACGAGCAACACGTTGCATCAATGAAAGAGGACATGCTTTTGAGGATGAACAGATGTTCAACTTTAGAAAACGAATGCGTAGTACTCCGTTGTTGTCTACATTATTACATATAAACATTTCTTTTCATATTTAAATTAATAGACCACATTTAGCTAATTTGTGGACTTTTCAAAAATGCATATTGAAATTGAAACTTTGATATCTTGGCAAATACTGCATGAAAAAACATACCCAGCATATCAAATTTTTAAGTTAAACATTAATGAAAGCGATGAGCATGGTTTCAGTGTGATAGACTTTATAGTTCAACGTTATGCCTAGTCAAACAGGTAGGTTAACTTTTTTTTGCGCCACACACACACACGCACACAGTTATATTGCTTGCTAAGTAGCACACACACACACACAGTTATATTGCTTGCTAAGTAGCACACACACGCACGCGCACGCGCACACGCGCACGCGCGCACGCGCACACGCACACACGCACACACACACACAGTTGTGTTGCTCGCTAAGTAGCATCATTCATCATCAAATCTGGTGGTCTTCGTACTCTTCGTTCACCAATGTTACGAACTTCATTCATGAATGTCTCCTCCAAAGTTTCTGCCACTTGCTGGTCATCGCCTTGCTGGTTTCCTTCAGCATCATCTGCAACTCTTCGATTAGCAGGCTCATCTTGATCAAGGTTTTTGTTAGCAGGAATTTTCCCAATCATTATCGGAAAATCATCCTTTGCGCAATCATCAGAATTTGAAGAATCAGGAACACTAAAGTCATGAAAATTCTTCTCTAGAAACATGACGTCACAACTACGAGTAGACTTGTGCGTAACAGGATCTTATAACTTGAATCCTTTCACACCCTCTGGATACCCCACGAAAATTGACTTTTTAGATTTTGCATCTAATTTCTTTCTCTGGTTATCGGGGATATGCATGTATGTCACACATCCAAATACGCGTAGATTGGATACATCGGGCTTCTTTTTTAATAAACATTCATACGGAGTGATACCGTTTAAGGCTGTCGTTGGGCTGCGGTTTCGCACGTAAACTGAGGTTTTGACTGCTTCTGCCCAGAATTCGTTTGGCATTTGTGCTTGAGATAGCATGGATCTGGTTGGTTCCATTATCGTACGGTTCATCCTTTCTGCGACACCATTCTGCGCTGGGTTGTATGGTACGCTTAACTGATGAACAATACCATTCTTCTTTAAAAAGGACTCAAACTCGTTCGAGGAATATTCTCCTCCATTATCGGAACGTAGAATCTTTATTGGTTTACCAGTAGCGTTCACAACATAATTGTGAAATTCGTTGAACTTTTCGAGGACTTCGCTTTTGCTCTTCATGAAATGTACAGACGTGTATCGTGAGTAATCGTCGATGAAAGTTACAAAGTACCTTGATCCACCAAGAGAAGATATGGGCATTTGACCACAGACGTCACTGTGAACGAGTTAGAATTGTTGACTGGCACGAAAATCAAGTCCTTGGATAAGGACAACGATGCTGCTTTCCTTTTGTACAGGCTTCGCAGAATTGATTGTCATTCTTATCGTTCACACCGTCCATTCCATTTACCATATTTCCTTCAATAAATTTGTTCACGTTATTCATACCCAAATGGCCAAATCTGCAGTGCCATAAATACTTATATAAGACAAGAGTTATCCCGAATAACGTGTGCATAGTAATAAGTACACAATTTAATTTAAACTGTATATTTCGAATCGATTTGATTCATCTTCAGCAGAAAAGCTTACAAGAATACGTTAATACAATTACGTGTACAAGAATTTTAAATTTAAATAGCGTGCGCAAGTTACGCGTAAGCAATAAACAACTAAGAATAAAAGCCGTCATTTCTAAAGCGTTCTTTTGCTCATTTTAACTAATCAGTTAAATAATTGCAGTTCTTTGCTTGCCTTAAGGCCATTATTTAGGGCACATTTACGTCGTTTTATGTGAAGTGCTTCTTTATAAAGTAACAAGTTCCAATTTCTAGCTGAATCAATTACTTTAGTATTATTTACAACAAGATCAACTAGTTCTTTGTTAGTTTTGTTGGTCAAGTCATCTGGTTCGTAGCAAGATTGTAAATGCTTGTTTATAGCACTGTCATTGTCTTTGTACGCATGTTCTTTAGCACGTTCTAGTAATGTTCGTTCAGTTTTACCTATGTAGCTATTGCTACATTTTTGGCACGTGAACTCATACACAACATTAGACTTGTTTTCTTTAGGAGTTTTGTCTTTCATGTTGGTGAACATGTTGAGTTTGGTGGTTGTAGTTCTTGTTACAATTCGTACGTCAGAAATGTTAAGACAACGTTTCAGTTTCTTTTTTAGACCACATAAGAGTTGTTCCCCTTTATGGCCAATGTAAGGCATCTCGAACCAAAGTGTTGGTGTAGTTGTATTGTTGTCATTCGTTTCGTTAGTATCATTGTTAGTATCGTGATGTTGTCTAAAACGTTTGATCAACGAAGACACAACCTGTTTGGGAAAATCGTTCCATGAAGCAATTCTTCTAATGAAGTTTAACTCTCGTTTGAGGTTAGATGGTGAACAGATCTTATAGGCTCGGGAAAGAAGAGAGCGAAGCCAAGCTGTGCGGTGTTTCCATGGTACGAAACTGTCAAAGTGTGTATATTGACCAGTAAAGGTGTGTTTACGGTATATTGAAAATCTGTTACCATCAAGATTTAGGTCAAGAAAGTGTGGTGGTTCGTCCGAGAATGCATCGTATGTAAAACGTATGTTATGGTCAAAGGAGTGGAATTTGTGTAAGAGGAAGTCAATGTCATCACGTTTTATAAGAAGTAGGGTATCATCTACATAGCGGCAATAGAATTTAATTATACCGCTGTTAATCAACGGGTCAATTATGACTTGTTCAAATTCAGTTAGTATAATGTTCGCTAATACTGGACCAAGAGAGCCACCCATACTTACTCCATCGATTTGTTCGTAGTAGACACCATTGCAGCTGAAGATCGTTTTCTTGCAAGTGTCCCTTATCAAACAGCTTACGTGCCTTTGTGTTCAATGTTCTTGACTTCGACAATCGACGTATTCAAACAGACAACAAGAAGATCCAAGAAATTAAAGAGCTCCTTAAACATAATGCCATCCTGAAACCTGACAAAGGCGAAGGCGTAGTTATAATCAGCCAGGCAGAATACAAAAGTTCAATGGAGTCTCTATTCTCAGACCGAAAGCGCTTCCGTGTAATGAAAGAAGACCTAACATCAACAAGGTTAGCAAGTGTCCAGAAGTATTTACGAAAACTACTGAAAAATGGAGAAATAGATGAAGCTACGTTTCAGTTGATAAGACCAAAGGCGGCGAAACCTGCTCGGGCACACGGACTACCAAAGATCCACAAGAAGTTCGATAAAATACCAAAATTTCGCCCAATAATAGATACAACTGGAACAACACACTACGGCGTTGGAAAATTCTTGAGCCAACTACTACAGCCATTAACAACAAATGAACATACTGTGAAGGACACGTTTGACGCTAAGTCTCGAATTCAAACAATCAATCAAGCTATTTTTAGCCAAGGCTACCAATATGTCTCATTTGATGTTGAATCCCTCTTTACGAACGTACCTCTAGAAAGAACTCTAGCAGTTATTGAGAAGCGCATCTATGATGAGAAGGAATTAGATACATCCCTGAAGAAAACAACACTCAGGAAATTGATAAGGGACACTTGCAAGAAAACGATCTTCAGCTGCAATGGTGTCTACTACGAACAAATCGATGGAGTAAGTATGGGTGGCTCTCTTGGTCCAGTATTAGCGAACATTATACTAACTGAATTTGAACAAGTCATAATTGACCCGTTGATTAACAGCGGTATAATTAAATTCTATTGCCGCTATGTAGATGATACCCTACTTCTTATAAAACGTGATGACATTGACTTCCTCTTACACAAATTCCACTCCTTTGACCATAACATACGTTTTACATACGATGCATTCTCGGACGAACCACCACACTTTCTTGACCTAAATCTTGATGGTAACAGATTTTCAATATACCGTAAACACACCTTTACTGGTCAATATACACACTTTGACAGTTTCGTACCATGGAAACACCGCACAGCTTGGCCTCGCTCTCTTCTTTCCCGAGCCTATAAGATCTGTTCACCATCTAACCTCAAACGAGAGTTAAACTTCATTAGAAGAATTGCTTCATGGAACGATTTTCCCAAACAGGTTGTGTCTTCGTTGATCAAACGTTTTAGACAACATCACGATACTAACAATGATACTAACGAAACGAATGACAACAATACAACTACACCAACACTTTGGTTCGAGATGCCTTACATTGGCCATAAAGGGGAACAACTCTTACGTGGTCTAAAAAAGAAACTGAAACGTTGTCTTAACATTTCTGACGTACGAATTGTAACAAGAACTACAACCACCAAACTCAACATGTTCACCAACATGAAAGACAAAACTCCTAAAGAAAACAAGTCTAATGTTGTGTATGAGTTCACGTGCCAAAAATGTAGCAATAGCTACATAGGTAAAACTGAACGAACATTACTAGAACGTGCTAAAGAACATGCGTACAAAGACAATGACAGTGCTATAAACAAGCATTTACAATCTTGCTACGAACCAGATGACTTGACCAACAAAACTAACAAAGAACTAGTTGATCTTGTTGTAAATAATACTAAAGTAATTGATTCAGCTAGAAATTGGAACTTGTTACTTTATAAAGAAGCACTTCACATAAAATGACGTAAATGTGCCCTAAATAATGGCCTTAAGGCAAGCAAAGAACTGCAATTATTTAACTGATTAGTTAAAATGAGCAAAAGAACGCTTTAGAAATGACGGCTTTTATTCTTAGTTGTTTATTGCTTACGCGCAACTTGCCCACGCTATTTAAATTTAAAATTCTTGTACACGTAATTGTATTAACGTATTCTTGTAAGCTTTTCTGCTGAAGATGAATCAAATCGATTCGAAATATAAAGTTTAAATTAAATTGTGTACTTATTACTATGCACACGTTATTCGGGATAACTCTTGTCTTATATCTGCTGAAACTATCAGTCGGCCAAGGTTTCTATAAATACTTATCCGCGTCAAGTTGTTGCTTAGCAATGTTCACGTGCTCTTTCACGATCTTTAGAGTATACAGCTTTCCTTGGATTTCTCCCATAGCTAAAATCTTTGAGTCCCGGGAAATTTCGCACTTGTCGTCTTTAAAAGTGACAGTTGCAACACGTCGTACATTGCATTGACTGACAGCAAGTTCTTATCTAACTCTGGCAGGTATAATACTTCTTGCAATGATATGTTTTGAGTATGGTCTCCCACAGCAGCAGTTACGTGATAAGTTCCTTTTCCATATGCAAGTATTGATCTACTATCACCGAGATTCACAACACATGGTTTCTTGAATTCCTTGTAATTGGACAGACGAGCTCTTTCGAATGTCATATGCTGGGTCGCACCCAAATCGATGATCCATTCACATATATCTTCATCGCTAGATGTGAATAATGCTTTTTCATCTTGCTCATTTTTCTCCTGAGCACACCGAGCTGACCCTTTACTTTTCCCTGGGTTATCATCACGTTTTGAATTATTGCTTCGTTTTGGACAATCTCGAGCAAAGTGTCCTTTCTCTTTACAGTAATGACATGTTCCTTGAAATTTCCGCCCAGGTTTACCTTCATATCCTTTGCTATGTTGCTCCTCTTACTCACCTCTTTTTCTGTTGTGGGTTCGTTGAGCAGAATATGCGTCTTCAATTTTCTTCGAATCGGAAAATCTATCTGCATCATTCAACAACATGGATTTCACCTTTTCAAAAGTGACTTTGTCCTCTCCAACAGCATCTAATGCAGTAATGAGTGGCTTGAATTCATCCGGTAAACTCGCAAGCAAAGTCATAGCTAATTCTCCATCATCTATATTTGCACCCATTTCCTTCAGTTGATCATGTAACCAGCGTAATTGGTTAATATGTTCTAACATATTTCCACCTTTCTGAAACCTTAACGAATGATACTGTTGTCTCAATGGTACTTTCTGTAAAATTCACGTGCAAATTGACTCTTCAGGCAATCCCAAGCTTCTTCAGCAGTATGCGTGTCTCTGACGTGCATCTCTCAAGCTCGACGGCCAAACAGATATATGTCCATGCCTTTTTCGCTGCTAATTCGAAAGCTTTTTTCACTTGTTTCGACGCTGTTTCAGCAGGAGGTTCAGCCAATCCGTCTGCGTGACCAAATAAATCGAACGACTCCAAATACAAGCGCATGTTAAATGCTCAAGATCTACAATTCGATCCATTCAATTTTGTCAACTTCGCCTTTCGCCAGTGGCTCATGACACTCTATAAACAGGACACGACACAGATATTAAATTTCATACTAGAAATACATGCATGCAGCAACCCCTCGCCACTAACTAAGAGCATGCAACTGTATTTTCGGAATTACATGAAGTACTTGAATAGGTTGTTGTCATAGCAACACGGCAATTGTTATTCTTTCTGTATATTTTTTCAAAATGACAAAATATCAGTTTTTAATCCTTGTTTTACTGACAATTTTTTTAAATGGCACAACATTTGTCATCAGTGTGTTATTACGCCTAATGTAAGCTTAAATTTCGTATAAAATACGACCTATTAATTACATTAGTAATAAGAAGAGAGTCTTGCATTTACAAAACATAAACTTACTCTGGAATTTAAACAGTGAATAGACTGGATGAGTACGGCTATGCCGGCCTTTATAAAGCATTAAAACACAAGTATAAATACGCATTATCAACAAACTTGCCTTGTGTTTTACGCCATAGTTAATTCTTGGCGCTTCTCTGTATTTTCCCCGAATTAATCTCTCTTTAAGAGTCTTGTGGCAGTCGTTTTCGTCTTATTTCTCGCCTTTTTGGATGCCTTAAGTGTTTGCTACTCCTGGTAGTCCGCCATATTCCTGAGATCAGAAATGACCACCCTTCGTTGGTTGTGAAAGTTGCCAAATCTTTTTGCAAAAATACGAAATATTGTAGTGCAATATAGTCCGCCATATTTTTGAGATGAGTGATGACCACCCACTCACCGCCACCCTTGAGCCACGCGCTCGCGATATTTGATGAACTTCAGACTTCGCTATGCTTCCCTTTTCCTGGATGTAAATAGTCGTGTGGAATTAGTACCCTCGCACGGCGCTTTGCGCCGTTGGCTCGGGGACAATAGTAGAATTATAATTTAAAAAAACGTTTATGCATTTTAGCATCTATATCAGGAATCCTGAATGATATATAATATGCAAATGATACACAGTAACTTTAATTTTTCGACTTTACGCTTTATAAACACAAATATATACACCGAGTTATTTAGTATGCAAAATCAGCTTTCTTCTCTTCACGCATTTTGTGCATTTACTTTGCTCTCTATTTGTGTCCAAAGTAGCAAAGACACAAGCTCCAAACTGTCTTTCTTTGGTCTTGGAGTCTTGAACTTCTCAATAGTGACAGAACCGCACTCAAAACAATTTTCAGTGAAGTGCTTTTGAATGTGTTTGCGTCTATTTATCTCTTTTGCGTCGGACGAAGTTCACATATTTCTTCCTTCGTTTAGCCGCTACAGACAAATTATTTACCAAAAAGGTATCTCATATTTGAATATACCATTGTCTTTATCAGCAGTGTTTGAAAACCCATAAACGACACAACGTTTGGTTATCTTTCAAACGAAAATCCCACAACATTCGTGTCACGCAATACAAAAGTCTTGTTTTTGAAAATGTGTTCCACGGACCCAGGCCTCTTGCTTTGAAATTGACGGTGCGACTTTTTCTCAAAAACTGGCAAAATTTTTTATTTTGACCCGATATATCTCCGAAACTAAGTGTTTAACGCAAAAACTAATCTTGAACTTGTTAACTAACTTTTTACGATCTATCCAAATCAACAAAAACTCATTTTGGGTTTAGTAGCACTTTAAACTTAGCTGGTATTTTAGTTACCCTTCCAGAACAGGTAATTTGGCTTATTGGTTGGAATGATACCTGTCCACCTTTGATTACAGTTATTTCCTTGCCCGGGTCTTGAGTGTTAGTGTAGATTCGTGGCCTCTTTTGTTTGATGATGAGGAATTAAGAAAACGTTACCATCGCCTGGAAGTTCTGCATCCTTGTCTGCTGCATCTTTTCTGGAGTTCTCCGCTCTTGTCTTGGCATTGGAGTACACAAGTACTGTACACGCAGACTGTAATCTTTGTGGACCCTGAAGTGGTTGTTGATCTGTCATCAACAGTGTTGTGTGGGTGTGTCGTGGTCATATGTGTTCCCTCCTTCTTCTTTATAGTTTATTTATCTCTACTGCATATGTTCTAGATTCACGAGTGGCGTTTGGGGAACTAAATATGTTTCCTGATTCCCATATTTTATTTAGGGTGTTCCACACATATATGCATTCCATACTTTTTTCCATCTTTCAGTTATGTTTTTCTCTTTACCAGCTCGCACATTGTAGGATTTTGGTTGCTTTTTCTGCCGATGATTGTCAGCCTCCTGATGTGCCTCTGTCACTTGGTTTCTTGATTGGAGAGCTATGTTACTGTTGGGTAGCAGGGATATCTTTGTCATCTAAACAGCAGCTCGTATGGTGAGGGAAGACTGTCATCGATGAGGGTGATTTGGTATATCCACAACGCTTTATAAGTGCACTCCTTGGCTTCTTGGGCTTTGGACTATAGCCATTTGCACATACCGATTGTTCATTTGACCAGGGTGTTGGCTTGATAAAGTGGTATGGTGAGCTGAAAATAAGCGTTATACCACTCTGTTTGCACTTTTGTCGGAAATGCTCACTGACATGCTGGCTGCCAAAGTCCGCAAGTAGGGTAGTCGGTAGACCATATTCTGCAAAGATGCTGGTGAATTGGCTGGAAATTGCTGTCACTGTCATGTCGCTCAGAAGTCAAATTACTGGGAATAGCGAATAATAATCGACAACCGTCACGTGTTTCTATCCTTTGTACTCAAGTATGTCTGTCCCGAGCTTTTGCCATGGCCTGGTTGGCAAATCAGGTTGCATAGTTGGCAATCTTGGCTGAGCTGGTCGGTGTTTGTTGCATGGGACACAATCTTTTACCATTTGGCAGATATCACAGGCTATTCCAGGCCAGAACACTGATTCCAGGCCAGGAAAGGAGTAGGCACCTTTTTTCGCCATGATGGCCCACAAGGATAGTTTCTGGCACTCTCCTTCAAAGGCATTCGGATACTATTACTAGGTCACTTTTCAGTACAAGGCCAACTTTAAGGACCAAGGTCACACCTCTAGTTCCAGTAGTCCCATAGTTGTGGAGGGCACTGTTGTCTGTAAGTTGGCCAGCCAGAGTAGATTGTGTTCTTCAACAAGTTCATGGTTGGATCTTTGTACTTTACTTCGATGTTGAATCTGAGGCATCAGAGCAGTAGCATCTGTAATCTTGCTGGTGCTTCAGCAATGTTTTTCTTGAAGATTTGCTCCAGTGGTGAGTGGTCGGTCTCAACAAAGATATGTCAACCCATCGTGTAGTACTCAAACTTTTCGAACCAATATATATGACTGGTAAGCACTCTCTATTCCGGAATAGCTTGATTCGATTGTGGTGAGAGACCTTGATGCCATGCCGATGATCCTATCATCTCCCAGTCACTCCTGGCTAGCATCGCACTGGAAGATTGTTGTGGTTTAAGGGTTTGGGTTGTAATACGATATCACTTGGGAGTTGCACAGTTCTTCCTTGATCTTGTTCAGTGCCATTTGATACAACTGTTCACACTTTTCATTAGCTCGTGCAGGGGACCTGTGAGTGCCGCTATCCTTGGTGAGAATCTATTTAGAAATGTTACCATGCCCAGAAGTGATAGAAGTTCTTTGGCATTGAAGGGTGTCGAGATATTCTTAATTGCTTCTGCCTTGTCAACTGCTAGGCTGATGCCTTTGATGGTTAGGATGTGACCATAGAAGTTCACCTGTTGCTTCTTGAACTGGAGTTTTTCAGAGTTCAGGCTAACATTGTTAGCTTGAGTAGCTTTGAGCATACAGACAAATTCTTGATCATGCTCTTGTTCTGTGGCACCAGAAACAATTCTGTCATCGGTTACTCTTGTGACGTTGGGAATATTTCTGTAGATTTCATAAAGTTTGTGTTGGAAAATGTCCTGGGACACAATTACCCCAAAGGGAAGGCGCTTGAATTGGTGGCAACTAAAAGGCATGTTGAAGGTGCATGTGTCCACAACTGTGAAATACTTCTGGTTTTGCAGCAATGGTGGTATCTCCTCCAAGGTTCTGGTGTAATAGTGTTTTCTATGTATACTCTTATTCAGGTCTTTTGGGATCCAAGCAGAGTCTTACTTTCTTCTTACCATCAGGGGTTTCTTTGATGCTACAAACTATTGAGTTGACCCAGTCAGTTGACTTGATGACTTCTGAAATGATGTCACCAGTGAGCATTCTCTCCAGTTTCTGTTCGTATAATAGAAAAATATACACGGGTACTGCATGTGGCAGGTGTATGATAGGTGTGGCGTTTTCTTTGAAGATGATATAGTACTTGGGCCCTGGGAACCTTCCTAGTTTATCGAAACAATCTTCATACTGTTTTAGCACAATTTCTTTTGAAAAGTCTTCTTCGTGAGCAGTTTCGTGTACTTTGGTAGCCGTAGGTGTTGTTGAAGATCTGGTAACTTCTTGGATGTCGGCAGTTATTAAACTCAGTTCTTGAGCTTGTCGGCAACCTACCATTGATGGGTGCCTAGACATGTCAACAATTGTAAATCTAATGTATTGTAAATTTAAGGGTTGTCGTTCCCAGGTTGGTTATTCGTTGACCTCCATACCCCTTAGGACCACAGCACAGGGCTGTATATCAAGTGACGGGTTCAGTGCTGGAAGGTCGTCGACTGTCAGTATGCAGGTACGTTTACTTTACAAAATGCCAGATAACTGCTCCAAATTAAACTTTCTAAGTGATATCTTTGGCATTTATCTAAACTCATTGTAAACTCACTTTGGATGTGAATGATTTGCTCTTACATGAAGCACACAAAAAGTTCATCACGTGGTACATAAAATTTAAAAATTAAACGAGACCTACCTTTAAGGTGAAGTTTGATTGGGATTCTACAAAGTCATCGGTCTGGAGCTTGGGAGGATAACTTCCCACTAGTCCAAAGGTTCACTAGTTCAAAGGTTCACAAGTCCGAGGGTTCACTAGTTCAAAAGTTTACTAGTCTAAAATATGCGTGGGTTTTGAATTTAATTCACGTTTTGAACTTGGCTGCTCTCCAGTTACGCTTATTCGTACCTGCATACAGCACGAAAAGTTTGATTTAAATACACTTGAAAATTTCTTATCTACTTCAAAAATAAACAAATGAATAAAATGATAGCATTCTTTGTACGATGTAGAGTGGTTTTCGTCAATAATAGTATTATAATTATGTAGCCAGCTTGTGTACAAAAACCCACGAACGAATTTTTCACATGCTTCTTAAGTCCTTACAAGCCACAATCCAGAGCAAAATGAGTTGGAACACTTTTAGAGAATTATGAAAATTTCCCCCGTTTAACAAAAAATGCCCCCTTTCCCCAAATCAATGTTGTCAAAATCCAATTTTGCATTTTTACAATACACCAGTAACAGTAGAACAACATTGAATTGGGGGAAGGGGAGAAATTGTAGAATGGCTTTACCATTTTTGTTATATATGTAAAATTTTGAAGAAAAATATATTGTTTGTTTCAACAAATTTGCTCTGGATTGCAGCTAAATTACATTAGCACAACTTTTATAATGTGTGAACTTTTATAATATATAAAAGTGTTAAGTACGTGTTGGTGTGTTCCCTCAAAGAAAAAAAGGCTATGAATAGTAAGCCTAAGTTCTTACACAAGCCAACTAAATTACATTAGCACAACTTTCGTTATGTGCGATGAAGCTTAAACTTAGGCGGATGGCTGGTAAAAGTGTTATAAGTAAGTGTCGGTGTTATGATGGTGTTACTGTTTCCCAAAAGGGAAAAAGGCTATGAATAGAAAGAATCAGGATTTTGGGCACCTTACTCGATAGGTTTAACTATACATGTTTTATAGATGGAGTGTAGATGTTAAATTTATTACCTTAAACCAAAAGCAGTTGCGAAAAATGCAACTACAAGCCTTCTGGCAGTAACCGAAGCTGCGAGCGTGTGATCCGAGCCCTTGAGAATTTATAACGTAAATTAGCTGGCTTGTAAGTACCTGAGTCTTTAGGGATCACAACACTTTTACCACTTTATACCAGCCATCCACCAAAGTAAGCTGCAACGCACATTACGAAAGTTGTGCTAATGTAATTTAGTTGGCTTGTGTAAGAGCTTAGGCTTACTATTCATAGCCTTTTTCTGTTGAGGGAACACACCAACACGTACTTAACACTTTTACCAGCAATCCGGCTAAGACTAAGCTGGATCGCACATTATAAAAGTTGTGCTAATGTAATTTAGTTGGCTTGTAAGGACTTAAGGCTTTCTTTTCCACTTTCAGGAAGCGGTAATACCAACTCTTATTTATAACAGTTTTGCTGGGACTCCAGCCAATCATGTGATAGTATTAATTGATGTTATTACTAGCTTATAATAATACACAGCGTGTATATATAAAGCTTGTCATATCACAGTTTTAGTTGAACATCGAGTTTAGTTTAGGATCAATAACAAGCACGCAACATGTTAAATTGGATGGCTCGAATAACCACGGGTGCAAGAGGTATTGGAAGGGTTCTAGTCTAAGATGGCTTTAAATATCAGTTTAACGGACAGAGTCTATCGATGATGCATTGGTGGTGTTGGCGAACAGCTTGCAGCATGAAATTAAAGACGAATCTCTTTGACAGGAAAGAAGAAGATTCAAACATTATTGTAGTGGAGAGAGGGCAACATGATTACGAAGAGGAAAATGCCGTTACACAGAAAGGAATCTTCCTAAACAATGTGAAAGGTAGTATAAAAGAAGATCCAACCTGACCGATAAAGTGAGTTTAGACCAGCACGTTTCAGCAATTCACAGAGAGCGCCAGGCTGACGAATCAAATCAAGAGATTCCTGATTTTAAGCCTGTTCGCTTGCAAATGTCAAGGGTGAAATTGGCTGAAGTGCCCGATGTGGCCCAAGATATTGACGATGTAAACTTTGAAGGTTCCTGGGCACAGACATGGAAAATAAGAAGTTCTTGGTGCATCTCGACAATGATTGGGGCATCACTATTTTTGGGACTCGGGAAAATCTTCGTCCACTTGATCAATGTGAACAATTATTTATGGATGCAACTTTTCACATGGCACCACGACCATACGAGCAAGTGTTCACTATACATAGAGAGTACTATGGACAAGTATTGCCTTAATCTATTGTACTAGTACTAATGACAAAAAGGACAATCGGCCATTATAGACAAGCAATGTAGGTTTTCCAGCGTGACGGGAAGTGAATAAGAACCTGAAGCAATTGCGTGCGATTTTGAGGAAGCGCTAATCGCTGCTATCCAGAGGGAACTACCAGACACCAGAATTAAGGGATGCTATTTTCATTTTAACCAGTCCCTTTGGCACCATGTCAAGGGACTTGGTTTGACCTGGGCGTACCAAAACAACGAGCGTGTGAAGAAGCTCATTAGGAAAGTAATGTCAATCTGCTTTTTGCCAACAGCCATCGTGAGAAATAACTTTGCTCTACTGCGCACCGAAATTGTTTAGAAGATATCCAGGTTTGGTGGAGTTTTTCAATTATGTATACAACTACATCAATGAAAATTTCCCGATCGCGACATGGATTGCTGTACAAATAATCCTGCCGAAGGTAATTGTAGTTGATTTATTATAAATTAGTGCATTCTTTTTTACATGATATGTACGGTTATCAACTGAAAGTTTGTGTTATCAACATGGCAAAAGGCTGAGCCTAATAACTCAAACTGGAATGTCTTGATAATTCTCCATATCAATAATTGTTTTTAAATTTATTTAAAAGGAGGAACAGAGGCCAACATATTTACATATATTCACAATTACCCAGTCATCATTGCCATGACATCACAGCGTTTAACATTATTTTCTTCATGCCAACGTTATGACTTCACTGCGTTGAATATTAAAACAAAACTCTATATTTGGTCAGATAATTGAGTTGGTATGACGATTTGTCTGTTTGCAAATCAGAAATTCTTTTTAATAAATAATAAAAGTGTTTCTTTACTCTTTATTTTTTGTTATTAATCTTGAAATTTTTTTCATATAGTGGGCATTAAATCTAAGCATGCAATTATTTTTGAGATAACATTTAAAGTAATAAATAATTGTGCATGTAGTAAATTCATACCCCAAATTATTACACTTTTTGTATTTCGAGTCATGATGTCACCAGTAGTGTTTGAGATGTCAGCAATAAGAAGGTCTGATACCTCAAAAGTGATTGTTATTTAAATCCTATCGTTCATATGGGCGTGATTACCAGTGTGTTGCAATGAAAACCATATAAACACACCAAAATGTTTGCATAATCGCACGTACTAAAATTGTACAAAATTTTATTTAATTTCGTTGAATCGACCCTTTCATATTTTGTTTCATTCCAAGATCTACAAAGTGATGACATAACTCAAAATGCAAGACGTAAAAACTGTAGTTATATAACTGCTTTTATAGTCCATGCATGCTGTTTGCCCTTGCATATAACTAGCGATTGTATTATTAAAGCTTTCATTGCACTTGGAACAACCGCGTACAAGTACATCACCCCAACTTGTGGATCTTTATAAGGCATTTGAGGGATCTTCAGGCTCAAACTAACCAAGGCATCCGCTCTATGGTAATGGTGGCCATCCCACACGAAGGCGTCGTCGCTGGCAACGGTTAGAAAACCAATTCCTGAGATTGAAGACTGAGTATATTAATGGGTCAGAGATGTTCAGTGTTATTGGAATGCAGTATCTAGTAACTATGTTTTAGGGCAGTTCGTGTCAGATCGTATCTAATATACAGTACTATGATGTCATACTTCAATAACAAATGCCAAAGGTAAAAGGTAAATTACTCGTTCCTGTATTTACACTAATTCTTTGACTCAGATTTAAAGTATTGGTCCAGGATTAGGTAATTCAGGCTACAGTAATCGCATTTTCTTGATAAATATTTAAATATTTCCTTTTAAAATTTATGTAAAAAAGGATAGATGCAATACATCGGCACACTTGAATAGTAACAAAATACTCACATTTTTGTTAGTTATGACTTCATGGTACGTTAGTTGTACATAGCTAATGATCATTGAATGTTGTTGTCTCGTTATCATGATAAAACTGTCAATTATATGCATTTATTGTGAACAATTTTTATTCTAGCATAGCAATGTTGTCATCTGTGTAAAGCAGCATAAAGAGACATGCATTAAATTAATTGAATTAATGGAATATATAGTTTGAAATCGTAATAGATACAATTTCAATGACGTCGATTCGTAACATTATTTTTCATGTTGCATCCGATCGTCATTGAACATCGTTTCCTGTACGCACAATCACTAACTTAGAGACAAACGGATGGTCAACTTCTTTGGTTTTTTTTATTATTTTTGCATAACCTTATTTCGTCATCAAAATGCTGACGCCCTTGGCCTAGCCAGTCGGTGTATGTGAAGCATTCACCCACCCACATCCCTGAAAATATTCAAAATGGCAGATGGCCAGGGGTTAATACTCCTTTAAATGACTGCTCCTTTAAATCCAGGGAATCCATAAAACAATATGGTTTCATCATACTAATAGCAGATGCTAGCATATCTGAAAATTGTATGTGACAACTCATATCAATTTCAAATGTTTTACTGCACTCAAGCAAAATAACGGTCATGTCATTTGTAGCTCTCAGAATGTATTCATGTTTATTGCTATTATATGTGTCCTACATTAGTGTCAACCACTCACTGGTTGTTTCCAACTACTTTCAATCTTACTACAGCTCAAACAAGAGTGTTTTTATACTCTACAATCGTGGCTTTGTTTTTAGCCTGTTCGACTGTACTCGTAGTGAACGATATACTATGAGTTGGAAACTTCAACTACGTCTACTTACGAATACTAATAGATCAAAAGCTTCAACTAATTACTACAAGAATTCATCTGCAAAATTTCGTCCTGTAATGCAACTAATGCATGATGTGAAGTTAAACCCTGGGCCTGAAGCTCAACTAGCTATTTGTTGTCTCTACACCATTGCCAGAAGTGAAGTCAATAAAATTGACGTTGATATCATCACAGCCACAGAGACCTGGTTAAATCCAACGATTCTAAGTAGCTAAATCCTTCCCCTGTTTGGATTTTATTATCCATCGAAAGGACAGAGCCGAGTGCAATGACAAATGCAGTGGCGGTGTAATTCCTGGCAGTTCGCAATATTATACCCAGTATCAGAAGGACAGATGTTGAAACTTCCACAGAAATTGTAGCTTGCAAATTACAGCCCTCGGACAAGCAAAAGTTACTGTTTGCCATCTTTTATCGACCGCCAGGTATCTGAAAAATGTCCGAAATTTCTATGTCTCACTTCAAACGCAAACTTAATTTGAAAACATTGTAATTGCAGGTGACTCTGATTTGCCTAACGACTGGTTAAATATCAATGCTCGTACAGACAACCCCATGTACTCTCATTTTGTAAAGAAAATCAAGGACCATTTCCTATGGCAAGTTATAGACTTTCCGACTTGAAACAACAGTATCTGACATTGACTTTGATACCAGAGAAAGTTAGCAACATCAAAGATAGTCAAGATATATTTAACACCAACCACAAAATTGTCAATTGTCACAAAATTGACGATACAATCACAGGGGTTTCCCCCTTATGTACAAATGCAGAGAATCTGTTGTCAAACATTCAACTTACACTACTCGACGTAGAAAATGCACTTAATACAATTGACTCAAATATATCCCCAGGCCCAGATTAGATCCTGGGCAGACTTCCGAAAGAACTTGCTCCACAAATGCTTGCTCGCTTTGTCACCTTTTTTAATTTGTCCTTATCGCTAGGAGTATTCCCAGACTGATGGAAACTAGCAGACGTAATCCCAGTTCTCAAAAAGGACGACTTCACCTTAGTAAACAATTATAGACCTATCTCGTTGCTATGCATTCTTTCAAAAGTGCTAGAAAGGTGCATCTATAATCACTGCCATGGCCATATAGTTCCTCAACTGTACCACATGCAGCATGGTTTCTTAAAAAGGAGATCAACCATTACCCAACTTCTCTCAGTCTACCAAGGGGTTGTCAAAGCCCCAGCTAAAGGTAAAGAAACGGACGTGGTATTTTTGGACTTCAGTAAAGCTTTCAATAAAGGATCTCATCACTTTCTGATTGGAAAATTATCCAGGTTCGATATAGCTGATAATCTATTAACTTGGTTTAGAAGTTATCTTTCTGACAGATACCAATAACTCATGATTCAAGGACATTATTCTGAAAGACTGGAGGTTTTTCTGACATACCGCAAGGTTCCACTCTTGGACCACTTTTGTTGCTTGTGTACCTGAATGACATACTAGGTTGCATCAAACATAACTCCAAGATTGCATTATTTGTGAACGATTCTAAATTGTACAAGACCATTTCATAGCCATCTGACCAAACTGCTCTACAAGAAGATCTGATTTGCCTCTCCGAGTGGTGTACTGATAGGGATATCAACTTTAATATGTTGAAATGTAAGACTCTAATTATCTCCATGAAGAAATCGCCCAGTGTACGATATTACTTGCTTTGTAACAACTCACTGAAAACTGTTACTGGGATCACGGATCTGGGCGTTTTAGCTACGGACAGACTGACCTGGTCACCGCAGTACAAGCAAATTGTACCTTGGGTCTTGTCGAACGAATATGCAGGATTTCTCAGATGTTAAAATGCGTAAGCTTTTGTATTGTTCAATTGTTTGTCCCTAACTGGAGTATGCAAGTGAACTATGGTCTCATTACACCATTAAACATCAGATGATGATAGAAAATGTTCAGCAAAGAGCTACTAAGTTCATTTTAAACTATCCTACAGATTTAAACTATTAACAGCATCTCCTTAAACTGTCAATTTTACCACTAGAGTTTCACATAGACTCAAAAGACGTTATACTCTCCTTTAAGTCTAGACTAGGTTTAATAAATCTACAAAATCATTTTCTACAACAACACTATAATGTTCCGGAATTCATCAAATGAGTTTCTCAACTTTGCCAAATGAAACAAAGAAAAAGCAGGAAAAAATAAGCAATATATGTTTATACAAAATAGTATCTGAATCCTGTTCCTAGTTTTTTTGTGCCACTTTGTGTAATGGCAATCAAGGTATGGTGAAAGCAAAACCCCTATAAGTAAGAAATATTATTTAATGTCAAAGTTCTGCAAAATTTGGGTAGTGTTGTATGACAAAGTCTGACAAAATTTGTTGTTTAATTGCCTAAATTGAAGATCCTGTTTTCCTGGCAAGATTACATGTTTATATACAATATCAAAATAGAACTAACCAATGAAATTTATATCTAAACTAAAATAAACAACTATTAAAGCTTTCGATTTTCGGAAAGCGTAAAAATACACTCGCCTGCGGCTCGTGTCTTTTTACGCTTTCCGAAAATCTCGCAACATCCCGCGTGCATGGGTCACGCTATCCTGCACGGAAAACCATTTAGTAATTGTTTTATATAATAACTACAATAAAACAACGGTTAACACTTTTTACACCATTGATGAAGTACGCAATTCTCCCAAGAATCGTCAACTTTAGCTTCGTCGGCATTCGACCGTACGCTAAAATTTACACAATTTTAAAACTCTTCGCATAACTTTTTTGTTTTGTTTTCTTTTGCTCTAAGACTTGGTGAAAATATAGTATTTTAACAGGGATATAGATTGGTACTAAACGGAAGCGTAGATGTTGTAAAAAAACCGGTGTTATTAACGGCCAAAAGTGAGGGATATACTAGTTACATTTTGCAATTTTATATTTTTGTGTAAACAGAAACCTAAAAAATTACCGGCATTTGAAGTGCAGTACTGTGTAAGAAAGCATTGTGGGCAAAGAAAATTTAGTTCTTTGTAGGCACCATTGTATGCTGATTCGAACGGTTGTACTTTTATCGCTAACAGCATAAGCTGAAACAAAAATATGCGAGTGCCAAAAATCGTATTTCAGTTAAATTTATAACGTAAACAAAACAAAAATACAAGTATACAAGACATTATAGAAGTTTGAAAACATAAAAGATTATAGTTTCTGTGCCTTGTACTTTAGTATTTGACTTTATCTTCATTCTCTGCTAATTTCAAAAGCTGAAATGGTTTTTTGTCGGCAATTTTAAACTCGTAACAAACTCGTAAAATGCGAAGCGATGTCAACTTTCAAATTTCCCGTGCAGGATTGTCTCATCCTGCACGGGAATTGACCAATCAGATTGCGTGTTTTACTGTAGTTATTATATAATAGCATAGTTAGAGGAGGGGGATGGTTTGGAAACTAGCTTACTTCCGGTCAATAAGCTATTGTTTTCAATTTTCGCAATCACGTGACCACGAACGACTACACAGTGTGTGGTGTAAAATTTCAAAATGGATATTCAATATGATGTTATCGAAGAATCATGCTGTGTTTTAAGCAGTGGAGAAGCGTTAGAGAAAGAAATTGAAAAGGATGATCTTGATTTGTTAGTGGATGCTTTAAATAAAGATTTAAATATTTTTTTTGACGATGAGGAATTCGCAAAGGACGTGAATGATGCGGTTGACGAGATTGAAATTCGCCAACAACATCCCTGTCCAAGCTGCGAGAAAATATGTAAATCAAAAGGAGGTCTTACCCGTCATATACGTGCAAAACATGAACTAAAACTGAACGAAAGTACAACGAAATTTTTGAATATGAAAGACGTTGAGAGTATGTTCGCGAAAGCTATGGTAAAAATGACTGAGGACCTCTACGGAGAAACGGCATGCATTTGTAAGGACCTGAAGCCTTCTTTGTTATGTGTGACCATATGGATAAACTTTGTCGCCAGTTTATGTTGAAATCAGACCAAGATTGTCTAGTACATAGACTGTACAAACTCCTGGTGGACGAACAAAAGAAACTCGTCCTTGTAGCGTCAACAAACGATCACAAGTGTTGATATTTGCAAATTGTAACTGCTATAAACCTGCTTTTCATTCACATACCTGAACTACTCGTAGCTGCATGTAAGGACAAACTAGTAGGAGAAGGAATAAAAACTGAAGCTGAAATTACTGAGAAGGAATATGGCCCTCTTTCATACCTAATGGGATCAGTCATCTCGAAAATGTTTAGGACCAGTAAGTATAAAACAAATTCTCGACCTGGTGATGAGAATGAGAAACTTCAAATTTTATTACAATCTCTAAAGAGACCAGATAATGAATACATTAAATCGCTGTCAAGAGGGGGACTATGGACTCCATGCGAAGATTTGATAGCCATTGGTTTTGAAGCAGAAAAGGAGTTTCGATGTGAGACAGCAACCTTGGATGTTACTAAAGCCATTCCAGTTGGTGAATTAAGGACTAAAATTTTCAGCATACCAAAAGTAAAAAGCCTGTGGAATAACATTGTAGAAACATGCCCATACCCAGTTTCTCTGGATTGCTCAAAAATTTGCTTGGAAAATATTATCTTTTTGTATGTGAAAATTAGAGCATTCTCCTTGGCCAAAGATGTAATTAATAAATACAAAAAACAAAATATGGCAGGCAGTAAAAAAGCATTGCGGAAAACCTTAAAGCAAGAATCTGAAAACAGTACAAATGCTGCTAATGATATCTAATGATATCACTGAGGTCATACCTAACTATGGTCATACTAATTTGTTTATTTTATAATATGATATCCAGGGTAATATATTACTGTAAAAGCATTGCCAAATAAATAAACTTTGTACAAAGCAAAGCAAGAACATTAATTCCAATAATTTATACGAAAATGTACTAATATACTAATTCCAGAAAATGAATACTTAAACATCTTATGGAAAGTTTGCTGATAATTTTTAATGGGTATTCAAGATATACTACTTACATCTTTTTAAGTTTGGATTAACCATAAGGAATGTGTGGTATTTTCTGGAATGTATATTAATTACAAACACAATTACTACTTCTGTTTTTGTTTAAGTGTCCTTTTTGGAAGTGGTTCATTTACGATACCAACCCAGTTAGACTTTGTTTTCAAGTTTCTTCCCCCAACATTACCAGATTTGATGGGAACAATATTTTGTTGCACATCAAGAGCTCTGTCATTGTATCCAAACTGAAGAGCATCCGGGTTATCTGCTCTTCTTCCTCGTTGTCTCTGATTACCAAAATATTCCTCCAATGGGTCCTGCTGAAAATGCTCTGTTAGAACACTATTTAGACCTTTTGAAAGAAGGAATTTTACAATCTCCACCATTGAGTGGGTTGTAATTTGGAGTCCTTCATATGTTTGCTGAGAAAGAAACATTTTAGCATGAGCCGTTGCTGTGTATTTTCCTGGGCGATTATGAATGTTTCTTTTCCAACCATGGAAATATTCAAGGAATGTGTTAAGAAGCCAAGTAAACCTTGTATCATCTGGTGACCGGTATGGTGCAATAAATTCATTTCGCTTGTGCATTCCTTCACCATATGATCGAACATTACAACAGTCAAAAAACTTGTTCATTAATTCACAAAAGTTTGCAGTCTCATTTGCTTCTCCATTAGGATAGCTGCGGCGAAGAGCGTGTGCTGTGCTATTGCTAAGGACCTGATTAAATTAAAAGAAGAGATTATAAATGACCAGTAAATAAAGTGTAAATGGCCTGGGCACAACAAGAAAATGTTGCAAAAATATTGTTCCCATGCAACTTATATTTTGATCAAAACAAGAAACATTTTATTTTTGCCATGTTTTTGGTCAGTAAATTATCATTACTTCTCACAAACCATAAATGTCAGCTAGCATGCCTAAATATGGTTTTGATAGAAAGAATCTTGATTCTTCAGCAATGTTTTCAAAGTTTGGACAAACATGAAAAGTTGGAGACACTTTAAGTTGCACCTAGTTCATCCAATTTACCCACAAATTTTCCCAGTTTGTCCTAACTTTGGTTTGTGCAGGATAGTAGGGGCATTAATTAAAACTAATTAATGAAACAATGATCCTACCTGGGCAGCAAGATTAACTTTCATCTTGGAATATGGAGTTAAGATAACATGTTCTGTGGTCAGTTTAGGTAGTTGGTGCAACCCTAGCTTTAAATCTGAGTAGTACAGGTCCGAAATGTATTTCCACAATAAAAACTGACCATTGTTCCGCATTAATCTTGAATTAATACCAGAGCCAGAATTAAGCAAACAGTTTCTTGATGTTTTAAGTAAATGGGGAGCATCGGCAAAGAACCAAATCCATCCCCCTGGGGAAAACAGGTTTTTTGTTTTGTACACAATATTAGTATCGCTCACTGTCCCACCAAAACTATCATGAAGTTGGAAAAACCTTCGGTTTGGTGATGCACCGTCACTGATTCCAGCAACAACATTGAGATTTACCTTTAGCTCCAATATAGCAACACCCCGCCAAAATAGGGGCATTATTTGAAAAGAAACAACATTTCGAGTGAAGAAGTATCCAAACATGAATGACAGTTTAGTGGTAATGCCTCCAACATAAAATGCTAGGACATGAGAAGCTGGTTGAATTTCATCAAATGTTGCATAGTTTATTTGTGGATCTCCAAGATCCACAAATCCAATTAACTTTTCAGAATGCTTGTTGAATACTAAATTGCATTTGATTTTCATTTCATCAAACATTACAACAACCCATTTTTCTAGGTCTGTAAAGAATTTAGTCCTCGAAATCAGAGAAGCTATGTTTTGTGGTAAATATCCAGCACCTGGTTCAAAGCTGTTTCTATAGGAACGCAGAGTTCTAGCACTAGGTAGTTGCAATGTTCCAGAGTCTCTCAGTTCTCTATAAACACTAGGGGGCTTGGAATATAATGATAAACTAAACCGAATAAAGTAGGGGTGCCATCTATGGCCATTCTTTGATGATTGACTGAGAGCTTTTTTTTGCTGTTCCCACACAAGCTTCATGTGCGGAGTTGATTCAAGAGATGTAGCTGTGATTATGTTGGTTAGTTCATCCTCAAGAGTAGAATCCAATGTAATACCATGTTGGTCTATCTCATTCTGCTTCCTTTTTATTCTGCTTTCAAGCTGATCACACTTTAACTTTGCTTCCTTTAAATTCACACGCGTGTCTTTCAAAGTAGCAACTAGTTTTTCTTTTGTTAGGCATGATAGTGGTGCCTTTGCTTTAGCTGGGGTAGCCGTGCTATTTATGTCATTTCTGCTTGACTCACTAAAACATATGTCACATTGTTGAAAATCACTTGGTGTGCATGGAAGTAAAACACGGCAGGCTGTGTGGCGACAGTATTCAATTTAATAAGGACAAGCATCTTTTGGGAGCAGTGGTACAACATGATTTTTCCATAATTTCAAATCTGGTTGTTTAGAAACACTTCCTTTGCAAATATTTTGTGACATAATTTCACCACAAAGGGTCTTAAAGCTACAGTACTGCATGGATCGCCCTTTGGAAGTGTAGATGTCGTGATCATCTGGCAGTGCCCAACCATAAACAAGAACAGTGAATTTTAAACTGTCATCAACGCGCACAGAAAATTTTGCAATCAAACATTCACTATCTTTAAACTCAATAACAGTTGTGCCAACATCTGTGCCAACATCTGTGCCAACATCTGTCTTGTGCCATCGCCAACCACGAAAGTATGGATACCCGTCAGCTTTTTTCAGGTAGTTATCAAGGTTAACAAGAGAGGAATAAATAATTCGTTCAGTAAAATGCCTTTCAGTTGGTTCTTTCCTGGATGTATAAGCATTCGAGCTTGTTGCACCAAGGTTATCAAAGCTTTTCTTCGGAAGGTTTTCCGTCGGTGTTGAGACCGTTTTAAGGGATTTTCTTTTGGGAAAACGTTCAATATACTCATACTTAAAATGAATTTCGCATATATATATACTGTTATTTTCAATTTGTTGTCGTAAATCGGCATCCAACTGTCTTGTACGCAATATAGCGTCTATCCAACCCTGTCTCGCTTCTTTCTTTCTTTGCGAAGTAAACTCACCATCCGAAGGACGAGGCACAGGAATTTGAAATAAACTTACACCTTTATATCGTCGACTATGAAAGCAGTTGTAAAAAGCACAATTTGGCATAAAATTTATAGGTTTTTATGCATATATCAACATACATTTCACGCTTTCTGCCCTTCAATACAAATTAACCCTGTAGTCGTTCGTCGTCACGTGACCATAAAATTTATGTTCGCAACATAAGCATTACGTCATCTAAAAATAATAGGAAGTTTCCAAACCATCCCCCTCCACTAACTATGATAATAGTAAATGATTGATGCATATTCAAAGCATAGTTCAGGTGTTCCCAACATTGTCCCTTGATAAGAACTAAAAATCATTTTAACACATAGATAACATTTTGCCATTGTCTGTTCAGTTATAGATACACGGTATGATGTCATAATGTGGTAAGAACAAAAAGTGACCCACGAACCGCCTAGGCAAGTGGGTCACATCATACAAAACAAAGCATGCCATTAGCTGTCAATAATTCTAAAATTGCTGTGATTGGCTTTAGCACTGAAATGACTGCAGCATACATCTGTCCTCTAATAGATCACAGTTCTTAACCAATGAAAATCCAAAATGCACTCTGATTGTTATGCAAAAACAAACTAAGCTGAGCAAAAGTAGCTCAGGCATGTATGTTAAATTATCAAATAGCTCACCGTTTTCTGATGAAGTTGTAAGAAAATAGGGACAGGAAACAAACCAAATCCCCCTTGAATGTAAATAAAATCAATAGTTTAACACTGAAAGCATATATTGTATACAGCATTCCTTGGCTCTCTTGCAAACAATGCTTTGTCATCAGCACATTTTGAAATCAGAATGACACCAGTTTTGTTTGTAGTTCACTTAAGTCACTTAGTGGAAAATATAGCTTTTAATTTACCTTCCACAAAGTAACAATTGATAGGTTTTGACTTGGATTGTATTTTTTTATCTTGTTTTTTTATATTTACATTGCGTACCTTTCAAATTTATATGCAAATCAGTTTTTTTAAATAACTCAAGTTAAATAACTTGTTTCAAAATTTTAGACACTCGCTTGTAAAGTCGTTGCTATGTCTTCTGTGATGTTTCATTTGTTTTGATTAAGCATGCTTTAGGTTATTTAAAAAAAACTGATTTGCATATAAATTTGGAATGTAGTGTATTATCAAAGATTTTTAAAAACATGAATTATCATTGTTGCCAACTCTCTCGCATCCAGCTGGAAACTCCAGCGCAGCTTTGATTTGTCCGCATTGCTCCAGCATTGCAATTTTCTCCAGCTTTTTTAAAGTATTCTCCAGCAATACCAATTTTGAGCTATTTCGACCTGTATACAATGCATTATATAAGTATTTGTAAACGAACAGGAATTCCGAGTCAGTGCAATCACATATATTCATATTCATCATGATTTTTATATTGCGCACTGCAAAATGGAAGCATGGAAACAATACATCTTGCAACACAGGTGGTTTTTAACCTTAAATAGAACAATCTTGTACAAAATGTTCCTTTTAGACCTCCTTCTTTCGCAGAATTTTTTTTTTTCGTGCGACAGTCGGTCAGTCTCGCGCGACGTTCATTTAGTATGACTGGTTTAATATATGGTTTAAAGACAGCAACAAGCAGATACAATAAAGAACATCCTAATTAAGTGTGTTGACTTGAATTTTTTGTATTTTTGCTTTCCTGAAATAGGCCAGGGGGAGGGGGTACGATTCTGTTTTGATTGAAAATGAATCTCCAGCAAAAAATGTCTTCAAAGTTGGCAAGTATGATTATCATTTCCTGTTATAGATACACTAAAAACCTTTTTTTTTGCATATTTATAGAGCACCACTGGCTGGATTATATAACTTATCCTTCTTGTATTATGGGGCAGTTGGTGTGTTGGTAACAATAATAGTTGGTCTTGTAATCAGTATTGTACTTGGTAGGTGCAAGAACTAATTTATATTATAAAGCTTCTACTATCTCTTAATCTGTTATTTAACATATCTAAACTATATGTCTGTTTCATGAATGTATGTTATGGTCAGATCTGTCTTCAATTCTGCTTCCACATTACTAACTCGTTCCATGACATCATTGTCCCCAGTGGCCATTTCAGTTTGCATAAATGCCTAGTCAATTTCAAGGATAATTTGCATTCCTACTTGTACAATATATCCATATTAGTAATGATGACTACATATAATACATGTGAGTTCTTCTGGCTAGCTTGCAAGGATCAATGTTAGTTTGCAGTAGTAAAATGGCAAAGGATTCATGTCAGTTAAATTTGTAAATATTTGTGTCCTTCAGACTTTTCATGTTGGGTTTAAATATTTCCTAAATTTAGGGTATTTTCTGAACGAAACTTTCATGTAAGTGATTGAGTTTGATCAGGATTCAACAAATTCATTCATTCAATTCATTCATCTCAAAGATGGACTAGCAAACTAACCTAGGTTTGCACACACCTTAGAGATGGAAGAGCACCTTACTGTTTAATTCCAGACCAATAAACTTATAAAACCCAAATTAAACTTTCAGCTCGTTTAGTTTTCAATTCTACTTCATTTATGAACTGTGATCACAAAATGTTTTTTTGGCATATGAAAAATGAATTCGAAGACTCCTGTTCTTATACAACTATTATTACAATGCATTTTGTAATCAAATGAATGGTACTACACTAATTCTCAATGGAAATATCAATACAAGCCTTAAAATAGCGCTGGACTTCGGACATTTGTCTGGTTGAAAAAGGTGAAATTCGGTTTTGTCTTGCAAAACTTTCAATCTGCCAGACATTTTGTCTGTGGAGGATTTTTATGGCCACAAAAAATGTCCAGCAATGAAATGTTTGTGTGTGGCAGGAATACCTGTGGAAACAACTTTTGTCCGCCTGATAGATTACATGTGTAAAAACATGTTGGTCAAAATTTCCGAACAAATCAAATTATTCTTATAAATTTAAATGTAGAAGAACGCCAGAAAACCTCCAGAGTAGATGGTTTTTCAAAAAGGCATAAATATCAAAACATTGTGGAGGTGCCAGTGCCTATAACTTTAATTGAATGTCCACAAATTTTGTCTGGTGCACTGAAGAAGTTGCCGAACAAAGGCTTATAATACTTGCATAAATTATTTATGGCATTCTTTTAGTTCCGCCTTCATTTCAATTGGCAATCAGCATGCTCCAGTCATACAAAAGTGGGCAGTGGGATTGATAATTGTCCATGGATAAATCAAGATAGAAAATATGACATTTGTAATGATAGGTGATTAGTCATTTAGCAACCAATCAAAAGAGATAGGGCCATGTGCTTGGGACTATGAGTTGTGGAGTAACGGGGTTTTGATTAGGAGATAAATAAACCGAAAGCTAGAAAACAGGATCATTTGATGAGATAACTTTACATGGTACCAGGAGTGCAAAGCAAATAGACAATGTTAGATGCATCAGGAAAAGCGACTCCAATGACCAACGGGCATAACATGTCCACGAGCTCTCAGCAGCAAAATGCAACAACAACACCAATATTTACAAGCAAACTTGCCAACTCCACCAAATATAAATTTAAAAGGCAATCTGAGAGAAAGCTGGAAGCAATGGAGACAAATCTAGGATGCCTATGCTCTTGTACCAGCAAAGCAATGAGTTTCAAGTTGCTACATTCATTGCATGCATTGGGTAAGAAGCATTAAAAGTGCACAACGGCTTACCGTTCAAAACCAACAAAGAAAAGAAATGGCAAAAATACTTGAGCTGTAGAGCGACTATTGCAATGGCAAGGCCAACATTTACGAGAGATACAAATTCAACAATCTAGAGCAAAAAGAAGATGAAAGAATTGATGCTTACGCCACTGACACACAATACCCAACTCTTGTACACAACACTTCTTCAAATTTAAGATCTGACCTATGACAAATGCATCGATGTTTGTAAAGTTCCGAAGCGACTGAAACACAGCTTAATGCGATGAAAACCTCTGAATGAACGTACTTGCCAAATGACAACATTAATGTTGTTGTGGCTAATTCCAGGAAAAGGCAATCCGGAAGTGGGTCAGCCAAAACGGCAGGAAGCAGCCAGTGCAGAATGTCAGCAGCTGAAATAACTGTCTAGCCTTTGGCAAATCATCTGCAAAATGTGGGAAAACAAATCATTTTGTGGCCAAGTTTCTATCGTTGTGAAAAAGCTCAATAAATGCCTTCCAAGCTAATGAAAGTTAAGTAAGTGACAGGATATAATATACACGGTGTCATTTCACAAGCAAGAAGGGAATGTTATGTATGTAGAACAAATCGAAGACACTGGAAGATCTTTGCTTGGAACAAACTTCAGCAGTGCTGATAGCAACTTCTGTGATGGAATCACCAAGGATGCCATACACACCATACACAAGGAACAAACATAGCAAAGTAAAACGTCTAGTCTTGAGGATAATAGAGATTATAAAACAATAGAGGCGGCATTTGCAGACAAATTGAACGACAAATTGAACAGATCTAATGGGGGGGGGGTGCAAACATAAGCACCAGATGCATATTGATGAGAACATACAGTTTTGTCAATTTTTGCTAGCTTTCATGACCACGATGCACACAGGTATTGACTAAATTGTGCAGACATCCTGATTTTTGTGTAAATATAGAAGTTTTCGACCTTAGGTTCCCCCTAGCAATGCATAGCAACCAGTTTTTGACCATCTTTTCGCAGCATGGTTTTGTAAATTATCTACTGAACTATTACTGAATTATTTTTCAAGCAAAAACATCCTTTGATAAAAAAGGTATTCCTCTCCATGTTGGAAAAGCATGTTTGCATTTGAGAAACCAACTCCTTGTTTATGGATATTAATGTATCATCGCTGCTGAGTGTCACTTGCTGCAATGAATGACCAACCAATACGAATAATTTTCGAAAGTGAGACATGACTTTCGGCACTTAGTTCAGTTGTTGTGTAGATGGAAACATTCCATAGTGTTTTAACTTCCTGTACAAGTTTCACTTTAGAATTGCCAATTTGTTTCTGCACCTCCTTCAGTTTATATGAAGCCTTGGTGCTTTTGTGAAAAAAAGTCACAATGCTCTTGAATTTCTCTTTCAAAACACCCATAACAGGATCAGCAGATAATGCAGCTTTCACAAGCATATTTAATGTATGTGCAAAGCAAGGGATGTGTTTCCACCCAGTTAAACTAGCAACTGAAACCATATTTTGAAGCATAGTCAGTTACCAATGCTGCCACTTGGTCAGGAATCAACCAATCATTAGCTATTTGTTTCAGCTCTGAAACAATATTCTCGGCAGTATGGCTTACAATGAAACTAAAAGTAACCAGGACAAAAATTTGCATCTGCCATAGTTCATTAAGAAAATGGCAGGTAACAGTAGTATATCCCCCGAGTTGCTGGTGATGTCGAAATATGTCTGAGATTTCTTCAACTGGGTATGTTGTACCTGGAATCCAACAAATTTACAAACTTATTACATTTTTTATCATTCACTATCGAAGATGGTTGCATATTAAACACTATCATTTCTAATAATGCATCGCCCAGCATTTGTGATGACATCACATTTAATAGAAATAGGATGGTTAGGCTAGCCAGTGATGTCACAAACATGTCATTGTTCACTTTTTATTTTGGTCACGTGCACAATAAGTGGTATCAGATTACTCGAACACATATTTACATTAAGAGCAAATACGCCGAACAACAGCTGTTTAAAGCGAATACTGCGATTTCTTTCTCACTTCACTGGACTGGTATTAAATAATCATTTGTGGGGAGTTGTCGAGGATATGGGTGGTAGGAATTGCACTTTTTTGGCTGTCCTACTAGCGGAAAGCATAAAATTTTGCCTTTCTGACTCCCTTCTGTCACGGCCTCTGATGGAGAACGTATGAAGTAATTGAAGCGAAAAGCTCGCGAAGAATGGCTTTGTTTGGTCCTAAGGACACGAGAATTGACGCCAGAAGAGAACGAAACGAAAAATACCTTCAACTGTGAGCAGCATTTCAAGCCTGGATGTATCTCAACTGGTATGTGTTTCAATGTGGTCATCTATTGTGTTATTAAGATCAAGATTAAAGTCAGTTTACATACATGGTGCATTGCTCATGAATATTTGATTGTTTGCTGTATGTTAAGCTAGTTCTTAACAGAATTTATTTTGTAACTTTTTAGGCATAAGAAACACTATGGTTACAGGCAGTGTTCCCTCAGAGAATTTGCCAGAGAAAAGTCACGAAGTGCCTAAATGTGAATGCCTGCTACTTGTAAGGAAAGTTGATACTGCTGTCGCTGGAAAGTCGTCAACATCTCAGTCTGGGTGGTCTGGGCATAGTTAATATAATGGGAGGGTTTGGAAGGACAGGTCACGTGTCAAAATATGTCGTGTTTTCTCTGACGTCACAGTTATAGTGCACATTTGCTATCATTTAGTAAAGGTATTATGCGAATGTGCAGTCCATTTTGTTACAAATGTGAGTTTTGCGTAGTTTTTCGAAGATGCCTGGTGCAAACTGCTTTATTTTTGGCTGCGGAACTAATAGACGACATAGTGGAGTAGGGAGTTTTAGGATTCCGGCAGGAAAAGACGAGAAATCGAAAGAAATCCGTAACCCGTGGATAAAGGTCGTCGCACGAGATTGTGTTGTTGATGAGAATTTTCGTAGACAAATCGATTCTGGCAACTTGTATGTACGCGAGAGACATTTTAAGAAAGGGGAAATCGATTGTAGTGAGTATTAAGCAATTTTCTCCGTCCATTATGTATTATTTTTAATCCAGAATAAGACAAACCGAACGGGACATGTTGTATATTAAACAATGCTTCATTGTTGACACAACTTGACACAATTCATGAATATGTATATGTGGAATACCTCAATAATATGATTTTTCAAGTTAAGTTCTGTAGGATATATTATGAAACTGTTTCGAGAAGATATTCATATAGCATATTAATTTAGACTTTGTCCATTCTTTACAGATGGTAAGCGTAAACGCCTTGTTGTTGGGTTCATTCCGACACAAAACCTGCCAGTAAAAAGCATTTCGCCTTCTCCTGATACAACGAAATGGTTCAGTGTCAGTGATGAATCTTTGCCAAAACGTAACTCAAGCAAAAAACAGTCATAAGAATGGAACATTCGTTTTTCCTATTATTTTGTAGATGGTGGCAAATTGGCATGGGCAATAAGTGGCAGCTGTTTATAACAAAATGCTAATGGCTGGTTTACACTATCAATCTTTTTGTGACCAAGGTATAGTTTGGTGACAGTATATTGAAATATATATGGTAATTCAACCCCATTGCTATTTTAAAGTTCTGTGACTGAAGACATTCAACACAAACTTTTGTCACAGAAAGTTTGGCTGTGTAAACCAGGCACATATTGTTTATTATTGCACAGCCTCAACAAATTTCCCAAGGGCAATAAAAATGTTGATTATATAGATACTATTTGCAAAATACTTGCTCTAAAACAAGTAAACAAATTCATTGCCTTTTGGAAATTTCTTGAGGCAGTATTTTAACTTGTTTTTGAACAAACTAAACAATTTAAATGATATGTGACACATCTGTAAATAATCATGTTGTGAGTAATGTAAATATAATTAAGAAACAATAACTAGATGGTATGATTCATAACTTACTTTATTCAATATATCTATATACAGTATCGTGGCTAAAGATTTGCCAGGCAGGAAACAAATTTGTGCTATAAATATGATGGCCCAACATATAAATATGATGGCCCAAAAGATATCTTAAGTTGGAGACGAAACATTACTTAATAAAAATTTTTTTATATTTTTACTGGTTTTATGGCTTTGCTAAAAGTTATATGTTGGGCCATCATATTTATAGCAAGAATATCTATATACATAGTTAACAATTTATAAAATGTTAGAATGAATACAAAGTCTATTGTTACTCACTGTTTTTCTTCAATTCTTTTCGCAAAGCTTTCTTCTTAGGTGCATTTGTGCTAAGTTTGTATTTTTTAACAATATCTTTTGCAAATGAAAAGCATATAATTTTTATGTACAATTTAATAAAAGTTTCCAAATGCAATGACTTACATTCTTTAGAAATCTCATTGTCACAATTGTCTATAATATTGTTATACAAGCCATTAACAGATGCCAAAGATAAACTTCATTTACCATTGTTTCAACTGGAAGGTGTGTGATCATTCCTTTATCAGTACCGTTTTTAAATATCAATTCACATGCTTCAGCTATATCAAGTCACATGCTTCAGCTATGCTAACAATCCAAGGATGGGGTGACCAGAGTCCACCTCTTGAACGTGAAGCAATATACGGGTTGAGATCATCATCAACTCTCATTGATAGCATCAGTGCCTGGATTTCTTTATTTCTTGCTGAACCACATTGTCGGCAGTTTTTGCTCTTCTGGTAAAGTAAGCATACAATATAGCCTGATAAATATGCCAAAGGACCAAACTCCGTTCAGGAAGAGAACGAGAACTTTGGCGTTGTTCAGATGGATGTTTGTTGTTTTGATGTCTTGTCAGGCCGCCTTTAGATTTGCAAACTTTGCTGCAAAAATTGCAAGGAAATTGCTTTCTGCCCTCAACCTTAAAAAAAAGCAACGTTCAAATAATAAGAATTTCATCGCACTTAAATGGTGAAAGTAGTTAAAATAGTTTTTCAGTACCTGCTCAAGTGAGCCCTGAACTTCGACCTCAATTTCTTGCGTATTTAGTCCAAAGCGATCGTCCGTTGAAAACCGACTTCTTGCTCCAAAATATCGCCGCAAACACCTGTCCCTTCCATATCTAGCAATACTATGCGTTGCGTTGGAAAATTTTTGACAATAAACATTTATTTCACGCACTTGGCGAGACAATCTGCTGTACCTGTAGTTGTATTGTAACATGATACTATGATACACGATACTCCATACGCATAAACAGGAGCAACAAAAGGCCCTTCGCGAGTAAAAATTATTTCTAAACATTCCTTTAATATATGCAGACTATGATCAATCTTCGTATTTTTCAGAAGATTCGTAAAACCATAAAAAAAGTCATATTTTGAAATGGTTTCTATAAGATTGTATTACAAAATCACTCATTTGTGCACTATATCAGGTCACGTGGGGTACTTCACAACATATTTTAAATAAAGTCGCGTGTCCCTTTGATGTTTACCGGCCTTCCAAACCCTCCCATATATTAACTATGGTCTGGGCCACAATATTCAGATATTAAGGATTTTATGATGCCACTCGAGCAGAAAAAAGTTGAACCATAGCAAATTGACAAATTGTACGAAGGTGAAATAGGACAAAATTCACAGTATTCGTAAGTACTCTGTTGTTGTTAGTTTGCCCATGGAATTCACCATATTCATTTTCAACTGGCCACTGCCAGACCATCATCCAGTTTATAAGCAACAAAAACATTCTGTTCAGAATTTGGACATAGCTGAACTGTTGCAAAGGATTGAAAACTCAACACTTTGCAAGGCCTTGACAAAGGACGAAGATATCTTGTCTGTTGCTACTGAGTCAACTGGAAGTCCAGATCCAAACCCCATCACCATTGTTCGTCATACCGTGCCAAAGCCTATTCAAGTCGAAGTGCCTCACTTTGAAGTGGCTTGCATATCGGTCGGTTGCTTGTGTCATGCTTGTTGATGCTGATCCTTCAAAAGAACTGTGTAAAACATGTTCAAGTGCCTCCAACACAATAAAGAGAACAGCAAGAAAGAAGAGAAAAGCTTCTGTGACCCCAGCAAAACCTAAAGCGGCATTAGCTACGTGCGGAGCAGAGAATTTGAGAGCCACAGTCAAGTCTACCCGACTGCAGGTGAAAGATCTTGAGGTTCGCTTTAAAGAGCTGCAGCTGAAGATTGAACAGCAGGGCATTGGCATAAGTAAAGAGAAAGATATCGTCAAGATCATGGCTGGACAAAGCCTCAAAGCTACACCACATATGACGTTTTTCTGGCTAGAACAAATGAAACTTCTACAATCAGCCAAAATGGGTAGAAGATACCACCCACAAGTAATTCGCTTTGCCCTTTTGATACACAGTAAATCTCCTTCTGCTTATAGGGGGCTACGAGACTGTGGTGCACTTTTTCTCCCGAGTGAAAGAGTTCTTCCGGACAATAAGAGCTGCTTCAAATCGAAAGCTGGCATCAACAAAGAGTGTTGAAACCTTAAGAGCAAAGACCTCATCTTTCACTCCTGTACAGCGATTGGTTGCAGTTGTGAAGGGTGAAATGAAGATTCAATCAAACCTTGTGTTTGATAAAGAGTCTGGAGATCTAATTGGCTTTATTAATTTGGGTGATCCAATGACCAGCTTTGCCAATCTCTGTGATGAGGATCCTATTGCTAGCCATGCCCTAGCATTTCTTGTGCGGGGATTATGCACGATTAGAAGCATATCATAGCATATTACTTCACAGGAAATGTTACATCATTCCAAATTATGCTTCTCTTTTGGAGAACTGTAGCTGTTTTAGAGGCATCACTCAATCTACACGGGTGTGCTGCTGCGAATGATGGTGCTTCCCCGAACCGGACGTTTTTCGGACTACATACCAAGCTGGCCAAGGAAGTGGACTGTGATGTTGTGTATAAAACACCAAACATTTTTGCACCATCATGATTCATTTTCTTCTTCCCCCTCACCTTATGAAGCTTGTAACTGTCTTTACAATTCTGGCTCTGCAAGTTGCAGTCGTCTAATGTGAAATGATGGGCAGTATGTGGTTTTCCAGCACATAGCAGACCTCTTCTACAGAGACCAAGAGTTTGCTTTGCACACCCTCCCTAAACTCACCTTGGAACACATTTTCCCTGACTTCCTACAGAAAATGAAAGTTAATCTTGCTGTCCAGGTCCTGAGCAAGTCAGTGGCCCTTGCTCTGAGGGAAAGTGGTAAAAAGGATGTCATTGGTACAGCAAAGTTCTGTGACATGATGAATGGATACTTTGGTTGCACGAATGTGAGGTCACTGACTGAGCACACGAGGAAAAAGAATTCATTCATCAGACCATATGAATCTCTCAAAGATGAGCAATTGACATGGCTGAAAGATGGAAACAGAGCACCCGGACATGTGAAAGTGATTACACAGCTGATGCAAGGCAAAAGATGTTTCACTCCTGTCAAACCTATGAACGCCTTGTGATTTCTGTGAACTCCCATATTGATGCCATCAAATTTCTGTTGTTGGAGGGATTTAAGTATGTCCTCACTGAGAGGTTTATGCAGGATGTCCTTGAAGACTACTTCGGACACCAAAGAGATAAAGGAAGAAGGTCAGACATTCCAACTGCTCAGCAGTTTGGATATAATGATCTTACCATTGGTGGATGGTATGAGAAGGTCAATTCGTACCAGGTCAGTGATGAACCGGTGCAAAAACGCCGAAAGAAGTAAACTGCCACTTTCAATGGAACTTAATCCGGTATTTTTGTACATGATAAATGTGCAAAAATGTTATTTTATTTGAATTTGGACTAAATACTTAATACAAAACTGCATAACTTATATTATGCAGAAAAGTCTTAAAGTGTTACTAAAATTATATCAAGGATATTGTATTAATATGATATTAGGCCCTTACATGCAAGTGAATTTGGGCTGCAGTATTGTATTACATAAGAATTCAAATTCGAACATGCAACTAGGGTTTTTTGCTTCGCTACTTCAAAGAACAGTGATTTTCGAACAGCAAGATTGTAACATGATACTGTTGTTATAGATTTCTTGTTATGATACCACTTATTGATCATGTAACAAAAATAAAAAGTGGTCCCAACATATATTAGCAGTCCCTTTGAAGTTTTCCAGCTAGCCTAACCATCCTATTTCTATTAACTGTGATGACATAGACTGTTGGCTTCATATATTGCAGTTTTTTTAACAATTCCTGAGAGAGTTGCTTGCCTTTTCTTGCTACCTTGGTCTTCCTTTATTTGCTTCTCACAAATCTTATGTTTGGAAGGTTGTTTATTCTTCGGGCAGTAAGAAAAAGACAATGATATTTCTATGTACTCTATATTAGTAAACAGACCCCATACTGATGTAGAAAATACCAATTTGAAAAATTCAAATTTTATTCTTCGTTTGAAATTTGAATATTTTACTGACTTGTCACTTACCGCTAAGATATTAGTTGTGTTGCTTTCATCGCTATTTATTGGTACAATAATCTTATTAAGTCACATGATGCATTGAAATATCACATATGTAGGTAGTAATATGGTATTATAATATGCTATACAATGCTTGATATTTGTCAATACCTTTTTAGAAACATCAGCTGATCGACAAAAAAGTGTCGACAAAAACCTGCTTTTTCATCTTCATATCCCAAAATTCAGTTCAAGACAGGAAAATGAAATGCAAGTTGGTAGAGTGGACTCAGCAGACCACATCAATGGCAAGGTAATACGTGTAATGCGTTTACTTGTTTAACTAGATCTGTTTAGCTCAAAATCACAGGAAAGACTGCCCATATATTTAGTACAACATCATACAAAAATAGATGATCACTTTACATACATAATTTGCATAAGTAATTTACATAACATGTCACATTTTCCCTCTTTTTTTTTGTTTCTCTGCTTTAAAAAAAACTAAGTTCAATAGATATACAAATAAGGTTTATATAACGTTAACACTAGTAATTGTTCAATAGCTTGAATTTTAGAAATATAAAGTTTTCACTCAAAACTATTAAACTAAAGTGTATTATATATATATACTAAACTGTCCGTAAATCTAATCTATATGTACTTAACTGTCTGTAAATCTAACTGGCTTCTTAACAACATGTCCACATCGAGTCGTCACGACTTTACTCAGTTCTGTGTCTGCTAGCTTACTTTTAGGATGTTTCTCTACTCCTGTGTTCTTCGCTGTTGATGTCTTCATACTTTCCTAAGTCTTTAACAGGTGATTCCGATTTCTCCTATACAATGTACCATTTGAATTGACTAAATACGAACAAGGCTCTGACAATGATTTCTCGACAATCGCTTCCTTCTGGAACCCTTTATCAGTTTTCATACGAACAACGTCACCTTGTTTCAAAACTTCTAATGGCTTCGCAGTTCTGTCATAAAACTTTTTCTGTTGTTTTCGATACTCTTCTAAACAAGCTTGAACACTGACTGGATTCGATGGTTTGAACGTTAACAAATGTTCCGATATGGGTAATTGAGTTCTCGTTCTTCTTCCCATCAATTGTTGAACAGGACTACCAACAGTCGCATCTCTAGGCATATTTCTAAAGTTAAGGAGTCCTAAATAGGGATCTTCATTATCTCCTTTAGCTTTCTTGATAATTGATTTCGCTGTCTGGACTGCTCGTTCTGCCATTCCATTGCGCTTCGGATAACCTGGCGAACTGGTGGTGTGGCGAAACCCATACTTCAATGCAAAATCCTCAAACTCACGACTTTTGAATTGTGGACCATTATCACTGGTGAGATCTTCGAAAATTTTGTATCTGGCTATCTGAGATTTGATCTTGGAAATAACTGACTTCGAGGTTGTATCAGACAAATAGTCAAGTTCAAAGAACCCACTATAATAATCTACCAAAAAAGATAGATTCTTCCATCTACTTCGAAAAGATCTGCTGCTACTTTACTCCATGGTCACTGTGGGACTGTGTGAGGATGTAAAGGTTCCTTTTGTTGGTGTTTCTTGTGAGCATTACAAATTTCACAAGTCTTCACCTCAGCTTCAATATCCTGACTCATCTTGGCCAGAACAAAACTTCTCTTGCTCTTCTCTTACATGCTTCCGAACCAAAATGTTCTTGATGTATAGCTTTCGACATTTCAGCTCTCATAGATTCTGGGACAATGAGCCGATCTCCTTTGAATAGTAGGTCATCGCTTACACATATATATTCTTTAAAGTCCCAGAAACTGGCAACTGACTGGTCAACATCTTTAAGATGATCAGGCCATCCAAACTCAACGAAATTTCCCAGCTTCTTCAAAACTTCATCTTTCTGCGTGGCGTCTTTCAACTCTTGCAATTTATCATCACTGACAGGCAAAACGACATTAACCTCTAACTCTTTCTCCAAATGGTCATTTGGCACTTCAGGAATATAAGCTCGACTTAACTGATCTGCTACAAAAAGTTCTGCTCCTTTCTTGTACACGACCTTTAAGCAGTATCTTTCGAAGCTTTAAAAGCATTCGTTGAAGTCGAAGAGGTGATTGATGAAGAGGCTTTTTTAAAGATATTCTCCAGAGGCTTGCGATCCGTCTCAACCCTATAACAGTTCTTCCATAAATGTAATCATGAAACTTATCGCATCCAAATACGATAGCAAGTAGCTCTTTCTCAATCTGCGCATACTTTTTCTGGCAGTTGGTTAAAGCTCTCGATGCATAGGCAACTGGTTGTCCCTCTTGAAGGCAAACAGCTACTAAACCCGACATGCTGGCATCTACAGACAGTGTTACGCTCTTTGAAACATCATAGTAACACAATACAGGTGCCTCTACACAGGCTTTCTTATTTTATCATACGACTTTTGATGTTGTTCGTACCAACACCATTCATTTTCTTGCTTCAATAACTCTCTAAGTGGACATGCCATCTCGGAAAGATGAGGTATAAACTTCGCTAAGTACTGGACCATTCCAAGGAATTGCTGAAGATCTTTCTTATCTTTTGGAGTTGGCATCTGCAAAATCGCTTAGACTTTTTTAGGATCAGGTTTGAGACCCTCTGATGTTATTTTGTATCCCATGTAATCAACAGTTGTGCATTTGATCTTGGTTTTTGTCTTTCTTCAATTTAAGATTAATTTCATGAGCTCTGTTTAACACTCTGAAAACTCTCTCACCATGCTCTTCCTCTGTCACATCCCATACCAATATGTCGTCCATAATTATTTCACAACATCTGATGCATAACTTGCTGAAATACTTCAGGTGCTGAAGAGGTACCAAATGGGAGACGGTTAAATTTATAACGACCAAAAGGGGTATTGAATGTGGTCAAACGACTTGAGGCTTCATCGAGCGGAATTTGCCAAAATCCTGAGGCTGCATCAAACATAGAGAAAACTTTGCTCCCAGGATTCTTGAAACGACTTCTTCAACAGTCAGGGGAGGATAGTGTTATCAAAGTACAGCTTCATTAAGACGTCGAGGATCAATAGATATTCTGTGTTTGCTCGGCTTCACAATCGTGATCATAGATGAAACCCACTCAGTTGGTTGCTCTACAGGCTCAGTTACACCAATCTGCTGCATTCTGTCCAATTCTTCTTTAACTTTTACTCTCAACGCGACAGGAACTCAGCGAGCAGGATCAATTACAGGCTTCAGAGTTGGATCAACTCTATTGTGATACTGGACTGGTAAACATCCAAGTTTGCCATCAAACAAATCGAAATAATCGTTGAATATATCTGCGCTGCTGACAACTGAACTAACATCAATGATTCGCTTCACCATGCCCATACGCTCATAATCTGGTAAACCAAGGATAGGTTTCACATCCTTTTGAACGATGAAAAATAGAAGATTATACTTAGTGTTTTTGTAGTAACACTCAATAATTGCTTGTCCCACTGTTTGGACAGGTTTGCCACTATATGATATTAACTTTGTATTCGATTTACTGACTTGTTGCTTTCCTTCGGTAATTTTGTTGAACAGATGGTTAGGCAGCATGTTACATTTCACTCCAGTATCTAACTTCAATTTGACTAAGTGTTGTCCAAACTTTAATATTGAATACCACTCATCATTTCGACTTTCTACGGCTTCGACTTGAGGAACATTCTCGGCCTTCGCACTTAGATTTTGAACTTTGTACTCGGCTTCAGCAGTAGACACTTTATCAGGCGTTGATGTTTCAACAGTTTGGATAAATAACTCGTCATCTTCGACTTCATATGTTGGTCGATTTGAACTTTGTTTTCCCTTCAAACAGACTCAAGTAAAATGATTCTTTTTGTTGTAATTAGGGTAGGTTTTGCCAAAAGCTGGACATTGTTTTGGCATATGTTTTCCACCACAATTTCGACATTTATCAATCATTTTCGCCTCGGTTGTTGCTTGTGACTGCTCAGATGAAACTGGTTTCTTTAGTTGTCTTTGTCTCGTCACTATTCGTAACTTTGAAACGAGCTGACTTTATGGATGCCTTCGTTATCAGCAAGGTCTTTCACTTGCTGTTCAGACAATTTGCTTGAACTACAAACACTGAGGGCTTTTTCCAGCGTTAAACCCGCTTCTCGTAGAAGGATTTTTCTTCCCGCATCACTTTGAATTCCACATACAATACGATCTTTGATAAGGTCTCTGTCGAGGTCACCGAATTCACATTTTCGTGCTATGTTTTTCAAATCAGTGACAACAGAATTAATTGACTCTGACCGCCCCTGCTTTCTTGTATGGAATAAATGTCTTTTGAATGTTAAGTTTTTAAGCGGCATGCATAGGTCTTCAAATTTTGGCTTGAGAACATTCGGATCGTCTCTGTCTTCACCTTCGTCGAAAGTAAACGAATTGTATCATTCTACTGCATCGTCACCCGCTAAGTTTAAAAGAATACAGGACCTTTCTTTCTTAGTCTTTCGGCTATGTCCTGCGGCGACTATATATATATATCATAGTTTTGTTTAAATCGGCGCCAATTCTCGGCTACGTTGCCTTCAAACGAACGTTGAGTTGGCCTGGCAAACCCTTCAGCCATTTGCACTAGCAGCTAGCTTACCCCTGCCACTATGTAATATGTTTACTTGTTTAACTAGATCTGTTTAGCTCAAAATCACAGGGCAGACTGCCCATATATTTAGTACAACATCATACAAAAATAGGTGATCACTTTACATACATAATTTGCATAATTAATTTACATAACATGTCACATGTGAAGCTTTAAGATACTTGAATTTATTAGCGTAAAATGCTTCTGTTAGTACCTGTTTTGTTTAAAAGGGAATCAGAAATTTTTAAAAGTGTAGGTAGTGGCATGACTTGAGTGAAATCTAAAAATAGCAAAGACGCCATGGGATAAGTGAAATTTGAAATTATTGAAAAGCTTGTGCTTACATGTAATTTCCAAATTTTGTGAGAAATCATACTCTTATTTTTTAAAAATATTATTAAAGGAATGTGTGAGAGAAAGAATACATAAAATACAGCTATACTTACATTGCATTTGCATGCCCAAAACATACCCATGACATTGAAAACCAGCCGAATTTGATCACAGTTACCTCTCAAATTTCACCTCCCATGTTTGTATGTTTGTCTTGCTTAGTCTATTTTTATCCCTGTTTTTCTGAGTGCAAAAATCTGTAACAACACTCAACAGATGAACCAATCAAATTTGTCATAGGAAAACAAGAGTGCCAATTTCTTAACAAAACAAAACAAAACGTGGCAGGTGAAATTTGAGAGCAATTGCAATCAAACTTTTCAACTAGATATTTATTTAAATAAAATAAATCACTATTGGGAAGTTCCCAGTACTTTACACATATTTATAAAGACGTTAACTTGCTAGTTACTCAATGATGGAAAAATTGTACTCGTCCAATTTAAGTGTCGTTGAAACTCACTTTTACAAGTTATTACCTATACCAAGCATAGCATATTTTATTGTTTCATGCTTCCTCAGACAGATAGAATATGTCACAGCTATGTTTTCTAATTGATACATCTAATAGAAGTTGAATATGGCAACATAAATTGCAACAACAGACACTGCAGATGCACACATAGTGATGGAGGTTGCCATTGGGTTGTTTGGTGTCTATCTTAAATGATAACTCATAATCAATGGTTTGAATTGCGATTCTTGACAATAAAGTTAGGAAAACATGCATGTTTTATGACATTTGATAGAAAAACATGTCACAAAAACCGAAATCATAAATAGTATGAAAGCTTGAATGTGCCTAAAGCAACCACTGCACCTTTTACTCATGCAACAACAGGGGTGGATTTAGGATTTTTGAAAGGGTAGTCAAATCTTTGAAAAAATTGTAGGGGCGTGGCCAAAGGTGTGACCAAGGGCATGGTCAGCAACCGCAAATTTATGATTTGGTTGAAAAACTTCTCCACGCCCCAAAATACCCTTATGACAAAATAAAATATGAATATCACTTCCAGTATGTTTATCATTTTCCCTTGGTTCAACAAATTAATTGAACAACAATTTGCATCTAAATTCACCAGAATCTGGATAATAAGTATAAATATATCTACGCAAAACAGAAGAAAGACCAAGAATACACAAAAATGAAAACCACTTCTTATAAGTAATATTTAAAATGGCCTCATGTTTTTTTTTTTTAATTTCTAATGTTTTTTGGGGGAAATATGAATAAAACATTTAAAATTTCTAACAGAAAACTTAGAGAGGCCTGTTGTTACTCTGTTCAGTGGTATTTCATCTGAAGGCAAGACTTGATTGGATTGTGGGACCGTACCACAGTAAAAGTTAATACTTTCAATTTCAAATGTAGAAAACCTTTCTCTTTAACAAAATTTTGTCGTTCCCTCAACCAATAAATGATGAAAAAATCGCAGGGAAACGAAAGAGAATTATGTATCAGTAGTTGAAGAAAAGATATCGCTTTTTGGTGTTTAAAAAGGATCATGTGAGGACGCATAAATTTTCCAAAACCAGAACAAAAATGTCAGCCATATTGATGCACAATCATCAAGGGAAAATGGTCATTGTTCTTCTGAAACTATACCACTGAATGCGTCAAGAAGAAAATTAGCCCACAATGAAGCCCAAAGTATACCAAATTGAACTAGAGGTCAATTCAGCGATACAGGAGTGCAGATTTGTTGACATGCAACGAATTTCATCTGTTTTGACAAATGTATAAAAGATGGTAAGCTTCTTGCCTATTTCTTTCTGAATATTTTAAATTGTTTTTGTTTTTTCCTAGTTTATATTTCAGTAACTTGCATTCTGTATATTTAGTGTGAAATGTATGATATTATTTATTTACATAGGTACACAATGCATGCACAAATAACACAATCCATGTTGTTTGACATTTATGTTTGACTTCATACTTTAATATTGTTTAGGCCACTTGAATGTTTAAGAAGAAAAGCAGGGATTTTTTATTGTGTAGCTCCTGTGAAAATATAAACATGACTACATCTGGCAAGAGTTCTATACAAAGTGTGTACCCAACAATGTAAATTGGTAATTTGTTGACACTGCAGTAAAACTTGGGTGCGATTATTTGGGAGTGGCTGCACTTTCAAATAATATGACAATATCATGTTTTTGACAAAATATACCTGTTATAAGTAATTAGCTACTATATGGCAGTCCTAGAGGATGAGTGTGATGGGAAAATGCTACTTATTGGTCAAAATGTCTGTAAGACAGTTCTAGAGAAGAATCTGGAAAGGAAACGAAAAAGGGTCAAACACTGCCGATGCCTCATGTTTGAAGAGAAGAAGCTCTAAGAGAAGCTAAGACACCACATATGAGTCTGGTTTCTCCTAGGGAACTTTTGTGACACATACATTTTAGGTTTTTTTAGAAATATCTCCTTGTTTACTGTCAGTTTTAGTAACGCTAAACTTTACAGCTCAATTTCTCAAGTTCAGCCATTTTATGCTTTGAGAAAGGATATCTCGAGAAGGATTTAACCATTTGTCACCAAATTTTCAGGACATGTGTGTCTCATTGCATATTTGGGGATGAATTGAGGATTTTTTCATATTCCATCTTTAGCAGCAGATATTGTTAAAAAACCCCATCATAGTTTATAGGCCTTTTTCAAAAGGCCACAAGTGCCTAAATTTTTGAAATATTAAAAATTCCTCAATTCATCCCCAAGAATGCTCTATTATATGTTAAATATCAAAAAATGTATTGTTTTGAACTTATCTGTAACAAGATATTTTTTCTCAACTGAAGTCTATTGAAAAACAGCATGTTGCCACTTTAAGTGGTTTGTTGCCACTGGCAACGCATTTTTGCCACTCAAAATATATTTGTTTAGAATCTTCATTTTATTAGCTTCCAGTAGATATATAGTTTGCTATAGGTATTTTGCAAAGTGTTCCCATAATAGCTTGTAGATTGTACCCATATAATTTCATTAACTGAAACAGACAAAGGTAGCAGGTTATTGATACTTTTTTGAAAGTGCTTAACATGCTCTTTTATAAGAGAAGAAAAACAAAGGATGCTTGCAATAATACCTGGCATCAAGAAAACGTTCAGTTGATGTTAAAACAATTACCAGAAGCCTCTGACCTAAGATGCACAATTAATTAAATTGACGTTTGTTAATCATGGTTTGTTAAATTTAGCTGTCTTAGCACTAATAGATTCATATGATTCTTACACTGCAGAGAACAATGAAAAAATCGTTGTCTCAAATGGGATTTGGACTTGCATCGTCGGGTTTTTAGACCACCGGTGGCTCTGCCAATTGAGCTATCAAGTCAACTGGGATTGGTAGCGAGTTTTATCCAATTTAAGTGGTCACGAATATATTTCGTGGTCATTAATATATGAATTTAGTTTTTCATATCTCTGAAGATGGTTCTGAAATAGAATTGAAACACTGTGCATCCTCAAAGACAAGCGTTAAGTCAACACGAATATATTTCGTGACCACCTAAATTGGATAAGACTCGCTACCAATCCCAGTTGACTCAATAGCTCAATTGGTGCAGCGGCAGTCTAAAATCCCGAAGATACAAGTTCAAATCCCGCTCAAGACAAATTTTTCATTGTTCTCTGCAGTGTCAGATTGATATGAATCTACCTTTTCATATCTCTGAGGATGGTTCTGAAATAGCACTAACAATAATCACATGTTCACATCATTGCTTTACCTAATTGGTGGAACAGTTACTTCAGTTCTTAATCTTAATAATACTCATTGGATATTATATGACTGCATTTATGGAACAAACATGGTCCATGATCAAAAACTCTTTTTAAAATAATAAAATCGATTGTAAGCTGATAAACATGTTAAATATTGACAGCAATTGTGTATTTGTGTCGAATAAAATAACTCCTAATAATGCATTTGATTCAATGTTTCAACAACAAACATTACAAGAAAGACACAACCTTTGACTTTTGCACTCTTGCACAGACCATGAGAACATATGCTACTTTGAACTGACATATTTAATAAAAACTAGATTCAAATCTAGTTTTTCATATCTCTGAGGATGGTTCAGAAATATTTAAATATTCACGACAAATAAATGATAGAGTTAGTTATTACACAAGGTGTGTTGCCTAATTGCTGTGCACTTTTTGCCGTTTCCTGGCAAAACATAGGATGAAGGTTTCAGCAGTAAACTTTAGAGCCAGAGAACATGCCATTGAGAGTGATAGCAGTGCAATTGAGAGCATATAGCAGTTATCAGCAAACTTGGATTTCACATTGTTGAGCTCTTTCAAAAATGTGTCATTGGCCGTTCAAACAAACTCATCGTCATTCTAGTCAAACACAGTTTTATAAACTCCCTCAAAGTCGTATTCACTCATTTCAAAATACTGTCGAGTGTAAACGTACAACTCAATTTTACTGATGTGAACATAAACAAATTGTTGCAAAAAGTTGCATATTAATCTTAGTGATATTAACTTTAGTTAGGCAGAAGTCAGCAAGTCTCAGGCTCTCAGCCAATCAGAATGTCTAAATATTATGCTGATTTAGGCAGACCCCTATGCAAATTCCTGCAGATCGATTTTAGTTAGGCAGAAATCAGCAAAACATTGTATGTCTTGGCCAATCAACTCTTGAAATTGCATAAATTTAGGCAGACCCCCCGCAAAGTTTAGGCAAACGTAATTTTGCCTAACTAGAGATCAGTTACTGAAATCTGGACTGTCAATAAATGTTGCAAAATTTATGCAAAATCGTTTTGACTTGACTAGAGGTCAGTGAGAGTAACTGGACTGCCAAGGAATGTAAAATATGTATTCTGTATTATATTATGGAGAGAACTATCGCCAGAATTTTTAATTAGTGAAATTTTGCGTAAGTTGCATACCTAACTGAACTACCCCTAGATCCACCCCTGTGCAACACCCGATGCATGACATCTGCATTTGACCAATAATCTGTATTAATCAGATAACATATGTGTAGTTTTTTTACATTATCTGAGAAAGGTAAAGAACAATTAGTAGTTAAGTTTGTAAAGAACAATCTGACATGTTTTAATACCTGCCTATGTTGCCATGCATCTAGTTGAAACCTCTCTAAAGGTAGCAGATTGGGTGATGGTAATACAGGTCTTGAGTTTTAAAGAACAAATCCTAGATAGACATGTTTACAAATCAAAGATATTTTAAATGAGTTTTTGATGGGATGAAAAATGTTAAAAGGAGATGCAAGGAGCATATTATATTCCTGAGTGATTTGATTAGGTTTGCACAAATATATTACTGTGAAGCAATATAGTCTTGGGCTATGTCACTTCATGCTCCCTTCAAGCTATAATTTGTCAGATTTGTTAACATATATGTTTTCAATTTATACAGCAGAATTCCTTAACAATGTCTATTTCTTTCAGATTGATATCTTATGGAGCTATCATCTTTTTCATGTGTCTGTGTCAGAACAAAATACCTGCCATAAAATAATTTTTCTGCTCATATTTCAATTGCTTTACAGCTACAACACTTATTCAGTGTGGTACTCTGCAATTTAGATGTGAAGTACGGCGGTTCTGAAGGGCCATGTCCCCCCACTTTTAATCGCGCCTTATTTAGTCACCCCACTTTTTCAAGTGGTTGCCCCAATTTTTTTGTGGACAAAGTTGCTCCACTTTTTTACAAAGTCGCTCCACCTTTTTACAAAGCCGCCCCACTTTTTTACAAAGGCGCTCCACTTTTTTACAAAGTCGCCCCACTTTTTTTACAAAGTCGCTCCACTTTTTTTACAAAGTCGCTTCACTTTTTTTACAAAGTCGCCCCACTTTTTCTTAAAAGCGGTTCCAACTTTTTTGAAATAAGTTGTTCCAATTTTTGGCAAACCATACGCTCGAACAGTTGCGGTTATGTCGTCTGTTGTTTCCGGGTAGGTAAATTCAAAATATCTTAAAGTAAGAAGTATACATGGCGTTCGTCTATCTTGTTTTCTTTGCCTTAATATGTTCAGCTACAGCAGTTCTGCCAAATTATAGTCCAGCACTTCAAGCAGACGGGTCAAGCCGTGATGAAATTATCGAAAAGTATTTTTTTCTTGGATTGAGCAATGCAGAAATTTTAGGATTTATTGTGAACGTTCATGGCATTCGTCTGAGTCTACGGCAACTAAAGAGGATTTTGAGTAAAAGGAAATGCAAACGGCGAAATGATCAAGACAATCTTGAAGATGTGGTCTGTGCAATAACTAACGAATTGAAGGGCAGCGGTAGTGTTATTGGGTATCGATCGATGCACCAACGTCTAACGAATGAATATGGGTTAGTAGTGACAAGGAATACAGTTCGACTAGTACTGAAAATTTTGGATCCAGATGGAGTTGAATCTCGATCAAGACACCGACTGAGGAGAAGGTTATACAGTGCAAAAGGTCCGAACTATCTTTGGCACGTAGATGGATGTGATAAACTCAAACCATTTGGATTTTGCATTCACGGTGCCATCGACGGTTACAGCCGTCGTGTCCTATGGCTAGAAGTTTCATCATCAAACAATGACCCGGAAATAGTAGGAAAGTACTACATTGACTATGTGGATGCTATAGGGGGCACGGCTTGTATAATCCGGGCAGATAGGGGCACGGAAAATGTAAATGTAGAAGCTATGCAGCGGTTTTTTCGCAGATCATCAGAGGACGATTTTGCACGAGATAAGAGCTTTATGTATGGACGATCAACATCTGACCAACGGATAGAGGCGTGGTGGGGATTGCTGCGGAAAGGGTGTACTGACTGGTGGATACGTTTTTTGAAGGGTTTAAGAGATGCTGGTTTGTTCGATGATGATGACGTAATTCAAAGAGAATGCATTAAATTCTGTTTTATGGAAATAATACAAATCGAATTACATAGAGTGGCAAGAAACTGGAATATTCACAGAATCCGACCTTCGAATAATGCAGAATCCCCTCCAGGCCGTCCCGATGTTCTCTATTTCAATCCCGAGACACTAGACACCCAGGACTACCTGATACCTGTCGATATAGATGAAAGAGAAATAGCCGAGGAAATGTGCTGTACTCAACCTTCACTGCGAGGATGTTCTGACGAATTCAATGCCCTATCTGAAATGATCATGGAAGATGAAGGATTACAAATGCCTACTAATGCAAATGAGGGCAAAAACCTTTACATTGCTCTGCTTAGGTTTATCGAGGAAATCGAGGACGATGATTAAAAAAGATTTACATAGGAAATTATCGTTCCCCTAACACCAACGAAGGCATAGTTTATCAGTTCATGTAATTCACGTATTTTTAATCGGTTTATATAAAAAGAGCTATTATGTAGCTCGGGAAAGAATATGTAGTATTAATACCAGGTGATCTGAAAAAACGGAGAACGACTGGGACTAGTTGTCAAATAGAAATCGATTTCTCGAATTAAACTACTTAATATCTCGTAAAATATACTTCATTTTGTTCCCAAATTTAAGATAGATTTATAATTTCAACACTGAACATAGTTATAAAGTTCCAACCAGTTTGATAAAGGAAAATGAAAGAAATACGTTATTCAATACAGCAAAATGGATTCTATTAGGATGCTAGTTCTAGGCCCTTCCCTCACGGTCAGATCACCTAGATAATAAACGAGAAAGCGTTTATTACCGGCGTATAAAAACCGAAAATTGTGTTGAAAAACGAGACGCTAGTCGAGTTTTTTACGCACACTTTGAGGTGTTTTGTACGCCGGTAGTAAACAATTTAGAGTTTATTATATTGTTTCTCAGACGAAGTTGTATTTAGCGAGAAATTCAACGCGAAAGTATATAGAGTTAATTTATGGACGTTTATTACCTAGTATTAAGACAAGGATATGGTGTTGATTTCCTTTGTGTTTTGATCATGAGCTCACGTTCAAATAAATAAGTATATTAATTTGTAAATATAAAGATTTATTTAAGTAACCATGGTTACATAACTAAAGACAACATGCTACAATACTAACTCTGGCAGTGGTCAGGTTTTTGCTCACTGATTGAATCGCTCATTATGTCCAAAGCTAGGGCTAGCTCGTAATGTAAACACGGCAATAAATCAGTAACATGAACACAATAAGTTATTTACACTATTTAAGTCCTGATCAAACGAGAACGCAAGTAATCGCAAGTTTTAACAGGTAATCGCAAGTCATGATAAGTCATCGCAAGTTTTAACTTGCGATGACTTGCGTATCGTTTGATCAGGCTTTATACAGACCGATTTGAAAAATGGTTCTCTGCCTTATTGTTCAAAAAGGTCTTCTTTATTTTAAGGTAATTACAACCGCTTACACTGCTCACGTGAATGCAAATAATTTAAATACTGACAAGATTCAGTAAAAGACACTCACTAGCCTCGTTTTGTAACCTCGGTTAAAAATTGTTATTTCACTCCAGCTGGACATAAATTAAACGGCAACAATACAATGTATTTGACGGCCAATTTATGAAATCGGTCTAAACGCGTCTACTTTTATTTATCAAACTGTTCTACGGCTGATACTGCTCATCAGTATGTTAAATGGTTTAAAGTCTTAATCACTTTAACACAACAGTTTCTTACGCGATATCTATGTCCCAGTATTCACTGCTGAATATGTTGTTCAATTCCTGCCGGAACTGTGGAAAAGATTAATACGTAGTTGGGAGCTCCAGAACTGATCCGCATGTGTGGGCGATAGGACGTCTTGCTGCACCATCAAGGTCAGTAAATGATACTTTTATTGATTCGACGCAAATCATTGTCGAGGCAGTGCAATAACGCAGGAACTTTGCCAACTTCTCGACATCAAGCCCTTGTATGTACCGCTTCAAAAACGAAAGTACAACGCGCTGCGAATTACTTGTCGGTTCCGCACGTATCAGGTCTAAAACTCTTTTCACTGTTGGTCGTGCATTTTCGTAGATTTCCTTCAATGACTCCATTGAAGAAAATACATCGCGATTTGCAAGGTTTTCTTTAAATGCATTTCTCCAACTATCAATGATGAACTGCGCAATCTGGACCATTTCTTTGTGCGCTAGCTCTATGATTATATTTTGGCGATCTTCTTTTTTAGGGATTGTTCTGCAGTCAAACCTCTCGAGAAAATCAGACCATTCTTTTTCCTGGTTGTCACTTAAATCATCATCTTTTAAGGCTGCATTGATTAGGTCTCTCTCATCTTTGGACACGTACGCTAAAAATGATTCCATCAATAGTTCATCAGGTATTTTTTTACTTTCAAATAGGGTTGCAAACATGAAAACTTTATTTAGCTTTACTGGAAAGAACTTGACTTCGCTGTGACCCTTGACCAGAATTCGCGCTATGGCCTCCCATTCTTCTTCTTTAAAATCATGTCTGACTACGGGCACCCTTTCGTCCTCTCCAACCGTACAAGAATCGTAAAACGAACTCCAAAAGGCAGAAAGAGCGTCTCGAAGGACACCGCCATCATCAACGCCCAACTCTTCTCTTCCAAACGAATTAATCATGACGACTTTGATGGGAGTCTGCATAATCGATTTATCTTTAAAATTCTCAATCATGTCTTGCATGACATTTACTCTTCTGATTTTTAGAACTCTGAAATAAATAAATGAATTAATAAATACAGAGCGAGTATATATGTAATATTTAAAGATAGATGTTGTAGATATTGTACAATATTGTACGATATTGTACAATAGATATTGTAGATATTGTACAGATCTTGTTAAAGATAGATATTGTAGATATTGTATTGCAGATATTGTACTGTATCGTAATTAATTGTAATGCATTGTACTGCAGTTCGTTGTATTGTGGTGTATTGTTTTGTTCTGTGTTGTGTTGTATTGTGCTGTACTGTGTTGTACTGCACTGTACTCAACTAATTATGTTGTATTGTATTGTTGTAATCTTCAATTAACTGTATTTAGTGTAACAATTCTTAAAGGACCCACAGTAATTGGTGTACAGTATACTGTTGTGGTGACCCTGCCACTCGTATATCTTAAGTGGCAAAGTTTAATAAATAAATAAATAAATAAATAAAAACGTTTCCTGTATATTTAAACTCATTTTTTCTTTGCCTGCCCTAAGCAGACATTGTCAGTACTTTTAATTTTTACCTTACTCCTGTTTTACCTTTATCTCTGTTTTGATTAAATCCTTCTGATTGGTTTATTTTTTGTCACGTGATGTTTCAAATATTCTCAGCATAAATGCCCATGTATTTTTCCTGACCCCCGCTACAAACTCCCTTCAGGCAGTTGCGTTAACGACAGCAGAGTTTAATTAAGCATTCATGCAATTTTTATCCACATTGAACCAATAATAATTCAATCCATTTGTTCTCAACCTACATGGCCATTAGCCCCCCAAATTTTCGTGCTGATATGTTACATTTTGTTGACCGACCGTGCTGACAAACACAGGTGAAAACATAATCTCCTGGTGGATTGAATTAGGACGGTGTATAAGACTTTCATTACCTTGTTACAGGAAGGTTTTGCATGTCATCGTGGAGAGTACGGTCATCCAGCAATGGGTAGATGACTGCGCCTTGTTGGTTACACTCCGCATTTCCTAGTGTGGCATCAGCAATTTCAATGTCACTGTCTAGAATGATTTCTGATTCCCTGCAACTGAATAAAAAAACACCTTTATATTACATTTCCAAAATAAGTTTCCATTTTCATTACTGATTCATTCTATATGATTATGATCCATCTATATCATACAGCTATTATACAATGTGTGTTGGTAAAATTTCATTGCGTTGATAATTCTAACCTAAACGTATACCTTTGAGTGGCAATACACCCAGATGCGCCTTACTTTATTATTTTAGTCTGTCCAAAGCCCATTTTCCACCAGACCAGAATGGACCAAAACACATTGCAACAGTATTTTTCCCCGCTTCGCTTCGCACGAACAATTTCATCAAATGGAAAATGGGCTTAATGCCAGACGATTTTACTACTAAGGAAGTTTGCAGGGCAAAATGGCAAACAAATTTTGAGAAAGAAGTTGAAAAACTAAACAAAAGGCGGTAATTTTCAGAAAAAATATCAAGAATGAAAAACCTTATGAACGGAAAATTTTTTGAGACCCCCCCTCATCGCCAATATTTCCGGGAAAAATTTCTGAAGGACATTTTATATAACGACAGGGCGGTGTACCCTTTCACCCTCTAAATGAAAAGGTGCTAACCTCGCCCCTGATTATACCATAGCACACGCAGGTTATCATTTTGAGGCCAGTGTGAACGCCTGAACAGGTATCTTGTTGTCAATAAGAATTGATTTCAATACATTTCGTGCAGTAATACTGATATCTACAACTAAAATATGTATACTACTGGCTAGAAAAAATACTGCATTTACCACATAAAATATCTTCACTACTGTATCTATGAAATATAACAACTTACATCTCATCTCCCTCCAAGAGAATTGGTGGAACTTCCCATATATTTTCAGCATTGTTTATATCATGGTTATCTGGAATTTGAATGATCGGTGCCTTATGCAATGCAGCAAATATGGCCATCTCGCCAAACTGATCATCAGCTACTGCCATGTTCACCAGTGCTCGATCTACCAAAATGACTGGTAAACTTGGATCCAAACTTGGCATATTAGATGAAGATAGAGTAAAATGGGCAGGGTATGGACTAAGTGATCCCACCCAGTCATAGATGCTGGAGATCAAACAGGATAACGGAAATCTGCGAGTCTTCACCCCGAGTGTTACGTGCCTTACAGATACTGTCACATGTGGCTCATTCATGTCTGGTTCATGAACAACCTTTGCTAATCTAGCTCTACGCAGGTCTTGTTCGTCTTTCACCTTGTCTTGTATGCTTTGAAGTTCTTTTCTTTTCTCATTTTCCTTTTCTTGGTCCTTTGTCAATGACTAAAGGTATTCAACATCCTGTTGCTGGCGCAAGTTGCTTCTCTCTGACACTGACCCAATTAAACCGCTGGTATGTCCATGCTCATGAAAAGCAGGGCGTAGTTCTTCTTCACTGTCACTGGATTCAAAGATATTTTCGATATCATCAACAGACTTTGTTAATAAATAAAGTCTTACTTTTGACAACTTATGTAATTTTACGTAATTCATCAAAGTGAAATCCCCATCTGTGATTTCCTCATATTTATAATCGCCCAGTGACATTTTCATCCTGGAAGCATTTCCAAAAACACTTTTACCTTCAGGAAAGAAAACAAGCTTCATTTGTTCTGATATGTCTGGTCTTGTCGAATTTATTGGAACACTGATATCACGTGACCCGCCACCTTTGGACAGACGAACAGAAATATATTTGTTTTTGACCTTGTCAAAATGTTGCCAGCCAATTGAAATCTTACGATGTGTTTTTTTAGGGTCTTCTTTAATCTCAGTTGTATTTTCTCCCTTGCTCTTGGATTTGCTCTTTTTTCTTGGTAACTTTGCTTTCAACGTTTGAAGAAGCTTTCTCTTCTCATCCCGTTCTGCTTTGTTTGGTTTAGCTTCTACAAAGGCATGAAGAGCTAATACATCTCCTTTTCTTAATTTACCCACAGATTGCAGCTCTTCGTCATTAGTCATCTTTATGGCAGTAAAATCCATCTGAGAGAAAAAATTAAGCCAATTAATATTTGATTTTATCATTATTTCACCATAGGGCCCATTTTGTATTTGAGTCCTATATACTTTGAATGTTCAGATCTTGTTGGATTGTTCATTGTTCCTTTATAACACTCAGTCCTAATCAACTCTGGAATGAGAAATTTTAAGCCCTACTTCTCTGTTCAAATATTAAAATAGGCATAGCAAATGTAGAGCACAGACTTTGTTTTCAGTTGTTTAAAAGAAGTTTGCGATATTTCAAAAAACATTTGTTGTCAACAAAAGTCAGAAGTTTAAGTTTGTATGTATACAATTATGCGGTGAAATGATGAGTTTATGTTTCCCCCCTGTGAGACAGGTTCTGTATACCCACTACCCACTGCTAATTATGCATATCCAACATGGATCCCTTGATACAGAACATTGCCTGGCATTGACAAGCTAAAATACTTTTCGTGCTCAGTTTGTGGCACTAGTTTTATAGTAACGATATAAATTAGATACAGTTATACAGTAATTGTAGGAACTTTAAAAACTTCTACAAGCATGCTACAAGACTTATACAAACACATCCTGTTATGAGAAGATATTGAGCACACAAGTAACGCTTTTAAATATTTGTTGTCAACAACTTAATCAAAAATCAATGGTTAGTCGTTGATCCCAGCATTTCCACTTGGAAGGAAAGTTACTTTTAAAAGAAAATTTTGGCCTTTGGAAGGAAATAGCATTTGGAAGAAAATTGGAACAAATATTGTGATAAGGAGGGAAATGAGAAGGAAATTCTATATTTCATCTTATAATTTCTACGAATAAGGCAATTTTCACACAATTTTATGCAAAAATGCCGTAAATCAGCCTAGTTCCATGGCCTTTCACTTCCACCTTGCTATTTTAGGGTGGCTTTTGAAAAGGTTTCCAGGTTGACCAGGAATTTTCCAAAACGGACAGCCTGCAAATTGATGACAGCCTGTAACTTGCCTGTGCGTGGATGTACTGGAGCATCTAGGACAGGACCCCAGAATCCCTCTTGAGAATTCCTCAGGCTGCTCCATTTACTGTTCGGAGTACTCCGGATTTTTGGAATACTCCAATGATCACACCGTACATGGTCACACAACTGTTCTGGCTGCCCCCACTTTTGAGTGACCAATTTTGGTTCGATCCTATCTGTTCCGAAAATTCATGGTAGTCTCCAAACAGTAAATGGAGTAGCCTGCCTATATCAAAATATCAACCTAACCTCACACCAAAGGTATTATTCTCAGACTCTGCGTAGCATAATCCCCAGAGTGTGTGTGTGTGTATGCGTGTGCGTGTGCGTGTGCGTGAGATGCAAGAAACAGTTATGGAATCTCTTCCTTGCACCCACGGTAAGGTAGCCCCCAATTAGTATGCTTTTCTCTGTTCGAAGTGAAGATAAGCTGATTTCAACCCACAAAATATAGCGTTATCTGCTATAAATTAACATAATGTGTTTCAACACCAGAGTTTAGAAGTCAATTTTGATTAGAATTTGGAAGGAAAAATGAAAGGATATTTAGAGATTTTTGAAAGGAAATTTTGCAGAAAAAAGGAAATTTTGTGAGGAAGGAAATTTTTTGTGTGAGTGGAAACACTGGTTGGTCCATGACTGTCTTAATTTGTTTTGGTTGGGGTTTGCTGTGAATATTAATGAATATATGCATATATTATTTTACAAGAATTGCTTAAACTTTGCCCCTAAATTGTCAGGAATATCGTTTAAATCATCTCAAATTTAAAATTTCATGACGTTCAGACTCAAAATGAAGACTCTTTTCGAAAAGCATCGCCCCTAACACCTAACATTACAAAATTTGTGGTCAAAAAGGGGCTATGGTTGTAAGATACCTAAACAGTCAACTTGCAGTTTGCGCTTGAAAATTACAATTGACTGTAACAACCTTTATTGAAATAGTCTGTATATATATATATATATATATATATATATATGTATATATATATATATATATGTATATATATATATATATATATATATATATATATATATATATATATATGTATATATATATATGTATATATATATATGTATATATATATATATATATATATATATATATATATATATATATATATATATATATATATATGTATATATATATATGTATATATATATATGTGTATATATATATGTGTATATATATATATATATATATATATATATATATATATATATATATATATATATATATGTATATATGTATATATGTATATAAACTTGATAAAACCCTACCTTCTCATTGCGAAAACTTTCGCATATTCTAATATCAACATCCCTTTCCCGTAAAAAGTTGTACACCTGTAAAGACAATCAATGAGTTAAATGTTGTTTTATGTTTTTATGCAGATATACCTTTAAAGCAATGAATATTAATTCAATATAAATTGTTTTACCTGGTCGATTTCCGATTCGTTTGTCGCCATGCTGTTTGTTGTTCGATTTTGACAAAAAAAGACTGGAAAATATAATCAGTTCGAAGAAAATGTCGTGAAAAATCAGAAAGTAGGGCGACTTTGTAAAAAAAAGTGGAGCGACTGTAAAAAAGTGGGGTGACTTTGTAAAAAAGTGGAGCGACTTTGTAAAAAAGTGGAGCGACTTTGTAAAAAAGTGGAGCGACTTTGCAAAAAAGTGGAGCATCTTTGTCCACGAAAAAAATTATGGCGACCACTTGAAAAAGTGGGGTGACTAAATAAGGCGCGATTAAAAGTGGGGGGACATGGCCCTTCAGAACCACCGTAGTGAAGAGATCATCCTCTTCTTGGATCAATTGAAGTTATGCCCCCCCCCTACTTAGGGTGGCTTATATTCAAATAGCAAAATTTTGCATTTGAATATACAGGTATGCCCCCCCTCTTAAGCAAGTGTTAGTTTTCCCACATAATCATTCCTATTTGTTTTGCAATTGCATATACTCATATTTGACGGCTCTGCAAGAAGGTAGTTTATATTTAAAGTAACAAATTTCAGTATTGCACACCATTTTGACATGCTTGTTTTTGCATCGTTTATGTATTGTTTTGATGGCCGGATTAACATTTGATGGATTAAAGTAAAGTATTAACGGTTTTTGCACTCGTGATGGAGATGCAAGTTTTATAAACAAATTCAAATTAGTGAGTAATTACAAAGAACTTTTATAAAAAGCTAGGTTTTTTGGAACCAACAAATATATATAGGATCTTTGCATGATATTGCAATATTTTTTATGTTTTTCACTTTATTTCATCAAACGACCATTTGTATATAAACCACCCTATGCAGTGGAGCATAATTTCAATTGATTTCTTTCTCATATTCCAGGAGAACCTGCAAATGACAAGTCTAACCAATCATGGATGTACCAACTAAGGTATTAATTATGGTATCCGGTCATTTTTCCAACAAGTTGTTTCACCAACTGTCAGTTTGCCAACGTCACATAGTTCATATTTTAAATCATATTTTTAAATAAATAGTCTGCTGCTAATGTTCTTGCATTTTGAAAATTATTCATTGAACTATTCATCTCGGAGTTTTCTAATTTCAGCCAAACAATACTTGGGTAACAGTATCCTACGCTAATAATAGTTGGCAACACACAATTAGTCACAGCTGGAATAAACTTGGAGAACTCTCCATTTTTTTTAACCCGATATGCCTAATCTGTGGCTATACCACTGGGCTATACACATTGGTGAACTGACAGTTGGTGTAATGACTTGTTGGCGAAACGACTGCAATTTATTAATTACTAGCAAGTCTAAAGCAATCAGGTAGGCCAGAATTGACAAAACAATACTAAAGTCCTAGGTAATTGCTATGTTCCTGAGCTATAAATAGACTGTTAAATGTTAAACAAAACCTCTTAGCCTAATTGTCAAACTTCTCATGCCTGAAGACACAATTTGTGGGTTTGTGGGCATAACTTGTAGATCTAACAACTAAATATGGGAGTTTGCTTAAAATTTTTACAAAGTTACAATTGGCAATGCTGAGCTTGAGAGAGTGTGAATTTTTTTCCTCTGGAATAGCAATTCCAACAGGGATTGACTACCTCACGGGCGTTCTTTGTGGGTGACGTCAATCTTTTTGGCATGCGGTTGTTGATACAAATTCGTTATTTCTTCGTAAATAATCGTAAGACTATTCTCACTCACTGGGACTGTATCTACTTCACCAAATTTAGCAAAAGCGCGAGCCCGAAGGGCGAGTAATGATTGTCGCGCTACGCGCTCCCTCTTTGGCTAAATTTGGTGAAGTAGATAAAGTCCCAGTGAGTGAGAATAGTCTTACGATTATTTACGAAGAAATAACGAGTTTGTATGAGCAACCGCATGCCAAAAATATTGACGTCACCCACAAAGAACGCCCGTGAGGTAGTCAATCCCATTCCAACATGATGAGAATGCGTTTCGGGGTGAATCATTGTCTTGTGAAGGGTTTAGTGGTCAAGAATTCTTTCAGTTGATAAATTACTGACTAAGCAACTTTTATATCTAATGTATAAGACATTGTGCATATCCTAGATCTTATATAATGGGGGTCAGCATGTAAATGTCAAACACAATTTTCAGGCATAATTCAAGAGGTAAACTTGTTGCATTTGAGCTATTATACAAGTTGGCATTGTTATGTGTAATAAGTGACTATTGGAGAGAGAGCTTTCATATAGGTAACAATTGCCAAATAACAGCTTATGTATCTATTTGTACACCTGTTCCTCCTCTTGCACACTTTGGCACAGATACCACTATAAGGTTATTTAGAACTGATCCTGTTGTAAGTCTTCCCAAAACCCATTAACAATATTTTTGTTGAAAGAAAGATGGGTTAATAGAAAGTAGTTCTTTTGAACTTTATCCATCCAACAAACTGAAATTTATTACATCACAACCAGGAATATAATTCAACATATTACCTGCCACACCCAATATTTCAACACTCCAGTCTAGTGTCTTTGTCAGGGGTGATTCGATGTGAAACTTGTGACCTTGACAACATGATGTGATTTGCTAACAAGATGTAAATATTCTGTCATCGTCCCTATTTAGAGCAAAATATTTTGTGTTAATATGCTAAGCTTCCCAAGCTAAGCCATTGACCATAACGATTGTTAGTTGTGGCTTGTTTAGTCAAGTCAAAGCTGATTTGGAACTGTTTGACTTGGAAACAGCCCTTTGATGTTCTTTCAGATGTGTGCAAAACTGAGGTTTTGAGGCTTTTCAGTATTCGTAATCCGCTTCAGTTTTGCATGCTCTATCTGTATTTGGTTGCTTCTTTACATCCAAATTCCTTTACTGGAGCAAACTATTTTGTGCAATTGTTTTGTCTTAAGTCAGAATAAATTATTGAAAAGTACTTTTAATGTGTGTACTTGCAAACGTCTTTTGGACGAATTACAAGAGCTTGATTAGAGGAACCCTGAATGTTATATGATATGTTTAAAGATATTTTTTTTGTTGATCAGGGTTCTTAGTATTCATGAATAATTAGGCCAAACCATCATTAGTTTCATCTAGAAAAAAAGGAAACAAAAGGCTAAAACATTAAAAAAACAAAGAAGACATTGTTTAAAATTTAGCACAATTCCAGTTTAACCAGATTAAACTGGTGTACTTACTCCAAAATCTTAAACAAAGTGGAATGCAAATATTGCTGAGCCTGTTTGTCATTTAAGAAGCCATAAAAAGTCTATTGCTAATATAGCTTGTTTCAGAGAAGAAAATTGAACATCGAAGGACATTGCAAAGGACCACGATCGTCAGTATGTGATTAGTGTTGTCAAAGAATTCTTCAGAGAGTGATTCTGCTATAAAAGTTTTTGCAATAATCCTGCACATTCAAGGAATTGCAAAAGCAATCAGAGTTTTTAATAATTGTGGGATCAAGGTTGCTATGAAACCCTTTCAAACACTGGGATATATTTTTGCTAAACCTAAGAATTGTGTTCCGGCCAACCTGAAAACACATGCTTGCGTACTCTATACCATGCAGTACATCAAGAAAATAAATCTGGGTCAAACATATTTTGCACACATCTGAAAGTACATCAAAGGGCCTTGCTTGGGAAGCCTAGCATATTAAAGGGAAATGGCAACAAAAATTTTTATTGTCTCATTTAAAAAAAAACTCTAAAATAATATATAAAAGTCTATTACAAAATTTTATATCTGTTTTACTTTGGGAGATATTCTCACCTGAATAATCGAACCGTCTGCCATCTTGGATTAATTTTTAACCTCATTGACAATGTCTTGGTGATGTCACGACAGGGATAAGCCATTCAAAGCTTCTCCTAAATACCTACCACCAATAATATATTTGTGAAACCTTTTCAGTCTGTGCTGGAATCTGAAACACCATGTGGGTGTTTATTGAAGAAGATTAATTATTGTGTCATAAGAAAAAAAATCGTGTGACCCAGGTTGTGATGTATCATGCATATCTGCAAATATCCAAACATGGCGGGCAACTAAAGATTTCAAGTCAAAATATCTCACCCAATAAGTCATATAAAAATTCTGTAATAAAGTTCTATCTGTTGTTTTGGAGTCTCTTTCAAATGATAAAATTTTTTGTTACTATTTCCCTTTAATACAAAATCTTTTTGCCCTAAATGGGGATGATTGATGAATATTTACATCTTATTAGCAGCTGGCATCATGTGAGCATTTTTTGGGAAAACTGTTGGTCAACAGAGCAAGAACTCTTCAGGTTTCATCTCAACATGCTTCAAGGTTGCTAGTTTGCGTAAAAAATATTTCAGATCAAAGACATATGCATAATGAAATGAAACATTAGTATGCAACAACGGCCTATCTGATGGGAAGGGGTATTTAAATGATGCTGAACACAACAGTTTATTACATGTAGTATTATACATATAACAAGTTTCAGATAAATCTGAAATTTGTGGTTTAAAATGTGAATAATAACAAAGCACTTCGAATATCATGAACTACAAGAGGTAAATAAATGCAATAATTAAAAAATGGCCACATTATAGTGCTGCACTCATGAATGTATGATGGGGCTGTTTCAAATTACCTCAAAAGATATTGTGTCACAAAATCAAAATATGCAGGGTGTCTTGAACACACATTTCCACAACACAAAACAAATTTCAAAAACCTGTCATGCATCATATGCTGAATTTAAGACGATTTTATTATATTTCGCTTTCCAGTGATACTTTTCTTGCATCCTAACAACATGAAATGGGACCAAATACACTTCAAATAAAAATTGCCAGGTCAAAATCAGATGCTTCATCTTCAGAAATTGAATATGCATATTTTGGCACCCTCCTATGTTGCCGTTGATTAGCAAGTCACTGTCAGTAATCATTCAAGGGAAGATGGTCATCATTGATGTCGTTGGAATAGCAGAACCGGGCACACTCTGTTTTTAGTTACGCACAAATTTAACAGCAATTTTAATTCCCTTTTGGGGAAGTCACAATCCTTCATTTTTTATTTATTTGCCAATGGTGTAAGAATGTGATTTCAACTGTAATTTTTATCTAGAAGAGTGTTTGGTCATGCATGTTGTTAGGATACAAGAAAAGTAACATAGGAATGCTAAATAACACCTCTTTGTTACTATGAAAAAATTAAATTTATAACATGTGATGTGTGACAGCTATTTGTGGTTTGTTTTTTTAGACACCTGTATAATGCTGAACCTACAGGTCTTTGAAAGTGACAAGTTTGACATTTTAGACTAATCTGTTTTGTTTAGTAATATGTTTCAGTTGACAAAAAGGTCACTATAACTTAAATGTTGTTTTGAATGCATGGTTAACAGTAGCTTGCAAATGGTTATATTAGTGTCAAAGCAAGCATATTTATTGAACACCTGATTATTTGTAGTGTGAAATATGAATTCGCACAAGATGCCAAGAATATGAGAGCAAAGTGCTTGGATATAATGACATCTTTTTTAATTACGTTTAATCCTGGCTACACACATTTTTTACTGCTCATAACTAGAAATTTGTTTCATATGGCAACGTGAGATTATATTACGACTAGTGTAATTATATTAACTTGAGATATCTGATAAATGGGATGTAGTGTTTCTTATTACAAGCTGTCATATTCATGCAAAATTACATCATAGGTATTTTTTCTGTCTGCAACCTGCTTATTAGTTCATTTCTTCTGTTGAGAGCACTTAATTTTGGATGGCATGTTGTACAGGTGTATGTACCACAGAATACCACACAATTTTCTATCATTCATATTTTATGTCACAAGTATATACCATGGACTATTATTGGTTTTTTGCAAAGGTTTTCCCTGTAGTTTTCCTCCCTGTGGGGTGTTGCGGTTAGATTTAGCATATTCTGGTATTTTTGAAGCCTGACATTATTTGGATAAAATCCTAATGTACCACAGAATACCAGTGTGGCAATGAATAAGTAGCGGTTTATCAAATTGAACCAGGATTTGGTCTTTGATGCTGTATGATAATACTGTATAAATATTGCTATCTAAGTTAGTGGAAGGTTAATACTAAAGTCACTACATAATACCCATGGTATACACTACAATATATCAGGTTTATAAATAATGTTGAAAGATCGTGTTCTTTTATAGCAAATTTGATTGCTCCCTGGTATTCTTGAATGGCAGGAATGTTTTATCGCTTAGTACAAATGTCTATGAACACAATTCATGTTGGTTTGCAAACTTATTTTCAAACGTCCTGATTTTACGAGCATTTAGCAAAAAAGAGGTATCAAAAACAGCGAATTATATTTAAACTTTATCCTCGTTACTTTTAAGAATTTTTATCAAAATATTCATTTTTCTTATTTATGTGTCAATTAACACCAAAATTATTATATATTTACGAGAATAAAGTATTTTGCACATTTCTTCCAAATTTTATACTGAAAATAAATACGACTGGTATTCTATGGTACCGAGGTATTTTGAGATACATATACCTGTAATATATTTTTCAACCTAGCATTTATTCAGGATTTTCCACTTCATCAAAAAGTTGGTTCTTTTAGGGGTTAAATGTGCTTGCTCGGTTCTGTTGTTTCACATTGCAATCTGTTCTGGGTAATTCCATGTCAAATCATCCAAACGGTGAAACCACAAGGTGTTAGGGATTCGCCTCATGTTTACACCACAGTAAGGTACTGATGAAATAAACAAACAGTCAAAATTTCACATCTTTAGCGTTCAAACTGCAGGGAATGTGACCAGCCAAAAAACCCGCTGACATCAGCATTTTTGCCAAAAAAAGGGACGTGTCTCAGACAGGAAGTCATTTTTCATTTCATTATATTTTCGGCTGCAATGGCCATGACTTGACGGAAAGTTGATATTTACCATTTTCAATGACACAGAATCCAAAAATGTTATCAAACAAATTGGATCTTGTAATGCCAAGCATTTATTTGCATGCAATTTAAATTGCAACACTTACAGGACACACTTATGTTTGGTCTGCAATTAGTGGACGTGGCCAACTACTAATGTACTTGATATGTGTGCTAGAAATACACGCATTTATACAAAACCCCTCGCCTCAATATATCAAAGATGCAACTATATTTTTGGAACATGAAGTATTCCCTAGGATTTTTGTCATAGCAACATGCCGACACGGCAGTTTTTAATAATGCGTTCTATATTTTTTAAATAACTGTAAAAATAATGAAAGAATTACCAATTTTAATGAAAAAATGCTTAATTTTTTAAATGTCTGTGGTCCTTATGTCATCATGCGTAGTGTGAACTTTGGTAGGGTATGAAATATAATTTATTGCACAACATTATTAAAACATTATGATGAATATTTATAAACTATTAAATCTTTGTTGTGCAATAAAAACCATTTCAAATCATGCATTTTTTATTGAAATAGCTACGGTCTTATTGCTGCCTCCCCTTAGGGGAGGCAACACACTATTCTTGACGTCACTGCATTTTCGTGCCCATTTCCCCAGTCTTTCGCGCGATCTATGTATTGTCGAGATCTCGATCTAGCGTCGGTCTGTCTGTCCATCCGGGGGATGATTAGCTTCAGGTTGCTTTGTAAAATGAGGGGGCAAGTCCAACAAGATTTTGTATTGCACATGCAAGATTCCTTCCATGTGCTGTGTGTTCAAAAGTGCAAATATTTAAAGAAATCAAGTAAGTATGGCTTTATTTCTTTCTTCTAATATACATCAAGGCGATGAAATTTTTAGTGTTCAGTCTAGAGGAAAGCAATGTGCTTTCATGAGTTTGTCGGTAGTTTTAACAGCCCAAAATACTCCACTAATCGATTTGTCGACAACTACATTGAATAATGTCTTATAACAAGGGGACAAAATGTACTTAAAAGCTCTGGATAATGGCTTAATTGTCTTAGACAGGTGTGGGATTTTTATCTATAGCTAACTTACCAACATTTGTTAGTTTTTTGGGTAGTAAAAACGAGCTTTCATATGAGATGTGTCGGTCTGTGAAATCGCCTGTTCAGGGACAAGGAAAAACAACATCACCTGTAATGGTGACACCAAATAATGAAAATGGTGACCGTCGTATTGTGATAGAGTTCTTTCATGCACAAAAGAACACTGTTGTGTCCATCGAGGTACAAAATAACATTGAACTGCTGGTTGAGGCACAACATAAAATTGATTTGCCCATTGTGGTGGAGCCCGTTGAGGCACAAAATAAATTGATCTGCCCACTGTGGTGGAGCCCATTGTGGTGGAGCCTGTTGAGGCACAAAATAAAATTGATCTGCCCATTGTGGTGGAGCCCGTTGAGGCACAAAATAAAATTGATCTGCCCATTGTGGTGGAGCCCGTCGAGGCACAAAATAAAATTGATCTGCCCATTGTGGTGGAGCCCGTCGAGGCACAAAATAAAATTGATCTGCCCATTGTGGTGGAGCCCGTTTAGGCACAAAATAAAATTGATCTGCCCATTGTGGTGGAGCCTGTTGAGGCACAAAATAAAATTGATCTGCCCATTGTGGTGGAGCCCTGTGAGGCACAAAATAAAATTGATCTGCCCATTGTGGTGGAGCCCGTTGTGGTGGAGCTCGTTGTGGTGGAGCCCGTTGTGGTGGAGCTCGTTGTGGTGGAGCCCGTTGTGGTGGAGCCCGTTGTGGTGGAGCCCGTTGTGGTGGAGCCCGTTGTGGTGGAGCCCGTTGTGGTGGAGCCCGTTGTGGTGGAGCCCGTTGTGGTGGAGCCCGTTGTGGTGGAGCCCGTTGAGGCACAAAATAAAATTGATCTGCCCATTGTGGTGGAGCCTGTTGGGGCACAAAATAAAATTGATCTGCCCATTGTGGTGGAGCCCATTGAGGCACAAAATAAAATTGATCTGCCCATTGTGGTGGAGCCCATTGTGGTGGAGCCCATTGTGGTGGAGCCCATTGAGGCACAAAATAAAATTGATCTGCCCCTTGTGGTGGAGCCCGTTGAGGCACAAAATAAAATTGATCTGCCCATTGTGGTAGACCCCGTGAAGACACAAAGTGACACTGATCTGCCTTTTGAGGCGCAAAATAACAATTGCATACCCATTGTCATTCAGCCTTTGAGGAACAAAACAATGACCATTCACCCATCTCAGTAGAGCCAAGTGAGGTAGAAAATGAAAATCAAGTTTGGTTTATAAAGTATAGAAAAGAGCTTCAAGGCCTTGTTATAACTGACCGAGAAATTGCGTTTCATTACTATGATATTCACGCAGCACTTTCTAATACTTTTTTAAAAAATAGTTGTGCCATTTTGATATTAGAAGGGTATATGATGGCCTTAATAAAGCAAATGAATACTTTCTTCTTATTTGACTCACATGCCAGAGACTCTAATGGTATGCCTAATCCTCACGGCACAGCTGTTGTGATGAAGTTAAATGATATTTTGGATTTAGAGCAACATTTGTATTTTCTGTCAATTGAACTACATACCAATTTATTTGAAATTGTACCTGTGCAATTAATAGCTCCTGAGACTAACAGTGGAAAAAAATCCAGACTTTGTAAAGCAAGACAGTCTAAAAAACACAAGCGTTTAGAGGAAAATGATCACAACAGAAATATTAGACTTCAAAAGGATAGTGAGTCTAAGAAAAGGAAACGGTCAGAGGAAACTGACAATGAAAGACAAATTAGACTTCAGAAAGATAGGGAGCCCAAAAAAAGAAAGAAATCACAAGAAACTGACAGTGAGAGACAATTGCAACTTGAGAAAGATAGACTTCATCAAATGCAAAAACGTGCACAAAGAGTTTCACATACTCAATGTGAAATAAGCCAACAGGATTATTCAAATATGTTTGACAGCACTCAAAATGGTGGTATTGAAGAGCAATTTTGGGCTGAGGCCAACATTAATAAATTTCACAAGTCTGTGCAATACCCTGTCAGTCAGTGTACAGTATGTCAGGAAGCATGGCCCTTGAAATCTAAACCGAGGTCACCTTATGTGTGTTCACGATGTTCTAGAGATAAAAAATCTCCTAAAAAATTTTCTTCTGAAAACTCAATGATACCTTCACCTGTTCCAAATGAATTAAAAGATTTAACTCAGGTTGAGGAAATGTTAATTGCTCGTGCTTTGCCTATCATGAGGGTTTATATTAAACCTGGCGGTCAACGAGGTTATTCAGGGAACTGTATTAACTTGCCAAAAAATGTCACAGAACTTGCAACATCTTTGCCAAGATACCCCAAAGATTTGGCTGTGATTATTGTCAAGGTTAAAGGTCGAGAAAACACATTCAAGGATGTGAGAGTGTGAAAACAAAATGTCCACAATGCTTTATTTTGGTTAATCAATAATAACCCACATTATTCTGAGTTATTAATTAATGAAGATGCATTAAATTCATTACCTGAAAATGGTGTAACACCTGACCTTATGACTGTTGAGACTGATGATCATATGGTCTCAGATGACAATTGTTCTGCTGATGTGGGTCCTCCTACTGATAACCCATCAGAAGATATTGTTTATAATGACTCTACTGAAATGAGTTGTTTTTTACCTGTTGGTGAACAACAACAGCAGGAAATTGAAGCTGTGAGAAATCAGCTGTCTGAAAATAAACCAATAGAATGGCCCTTGGTTCACAATGAGCCATTAAATGAGTATCAGGTATCACATCTGGCCACAATGGCTTTCCCAACATTATTTCCAGATGGGAAAGGTGATCCTACTAATGAAGGGCTTCTCAGGGATGTCCCTCTTCAGGAACGAATAAAACATCTTCTAAAATTTGCAGAAATTATTGATGGTAAATGGGTATACCGTTTTGCCAACCACCCTCGATTTTCATATTGGCCATTCAACATGATTCAAAGAAAACGAATCTTGCAGCAAAGTGGAATATTCTAGAACTGTGTGAAATGGCCGCCAGTAACAATGCTAAGGTATTTATGTCTAAAGTGTCTAGATATGTTGGCAATATTGCAGGTAGTAATGCTTACTGGAATAGAGTAAGAGAGGAACTCAAAGCTATCATAACTAGTGCTGGAGCACCAACATTATTTTTTACTTTCTCCTCTGCAGATATGCATTGGCCTGAATTGCATGCTTTATTTAAAGTTGATACTGACAGTGATTTAGGTAACTCTACCAGCAAGGTAAGACGACAAAATGTGATTAACAATCCACATATGAGGCCCTGTTAGGGGGGTCTTGAATATACCTTATACTTATTATTAAGAGGTCATTTATACCTTATACCTAAAATAGCAGACACATTTATACCCAAAAGTACCCCAGCAACTCTTGTTTTCTTTTAGTTGCGTTGTACACTATTTCACCCCTTGCAAAAGCATTTACCGGGTTGTTTTCATTCTTTGAACATCACCTGTGAATTTAGAGAGTCATTTTGCTCGAAGTTTCCAGTGTAGAAGCGAGAATGTGACAGTTTAATTGCAACTATAATCCGAAAAGCGTGTAGCAGTAACACTTACTTTTAGCAGATTTTACATTCTCACAAATACCGCTGTGGAACTTGAACTCTGCAAATTCAGGTTGAGGCTGTCGAGATATTAGAAGCGATCAGTACTGGTAACTATTGACAAGTAAATGCTCCCAAATGCCTCGAATAGCTGACACAAAATGTCTTTTTGTTATACCTAAAAGTATAACGCCAGTGATCATTTATACTTTATACCCAAAAGTCTATCCTTATTTATAATTTATAACTAAAATACTTTGGCTAAATATACCTTATACCTAAAACCCCTAACAGGGCCTCACTAAATAATGACCCAGGTTTGTGTCAGCTTGCTCAAACTGCTTTGAAAGGTTTCTTAGCTCAAAAAGTTAAAGATGAAAATGATTGTCCTGATACAACAGAATTAGACCAGGATATTGAAGCTGGTCAGAAGGCTGCTCGCACAGTTTATCAGTATGTTGATTGGTTGTTATCAACTATCAATCCCAATCCACCAGATGAGGACGTCTGGATAAGACCTGAAACTCATCCATGTCAAAGAATTCATCAAAACATTCCTGAACATGAGAAACAATCAGATTATGTAGATCTATTAAACATGGTTCAACGTCACACTCGTTGTAGTACAAGCTATTGTCTAACAAAAAAGTCAAATGAAACTGAGTTGAAGTGTAGGTTTCATTTCCCTTTCAATCATTGTCCTAAGACAAAATTAGAATTTGAAAAAATTCGCACTTCTGGTGATAATGAACATTATAGAGCAAAGATTGTAACTAAAAGAAATGATGCTAGGTTAAATCGACTGTACTTTACTAAGTGCATATGAATAAATGTCGTTGAAATATAAAGAACCTGCATCAATTTCGTTTTGTCAAATTATTCACAATTACACCGTCACATGCAATATTACGCCAGTTTAAAGAATACGCCAGTTTAAAGTAACTACATTTCGCGCTAGCGCTGTTACTTCAGTAAGATGCGAAATTTCATCATTTCATGATACCAAATACTGTAGGTTTTTTAATCAAAAACTTATTTACCAAATACATGCTGTGTGAGAAAAAAATACCGACATGCCGTGCAAGAAATGAAATACAGGCTGTTGTTTTGGTTCTATTATGACTGAATTTTTCACATCACACATGTGATCATTGATATTCCGGCTCAAGGCAAGAGGTTATTAACATGAGGATTACATATATAAGGCTGTCAAGATGGGCAGGATTATTCATCTTATATATAAACATCTTAGGACGTGGAAACTTTCGGGCATTAGCAGGGCATTAGCCATGTGTTTTTATTACTTAGGTGGAAGCCTAGTCCATGCATGCATGCATGCATGCATGCATCGCTAATCACGTTTGTTTTTCCTGCGCTAAGTAAGAGTTCAGTGAAATAAAATATTTCGCTTTACTTTGTTGTGTCAAAATGTTCATGCTGGCATTTAACATGACAGCCGTCTTCTGAACTCCCGCGTGAGCTAAGCGCTTGATTTGTACCAGACTCAAAATACTGTATGGTCCAAATTGTAATTATCATATATATCATCATACCTTACATGTCCATGCAACTGTAGCATGGTATGTGCGCTTGCAGCACCCCAGTCCAACCTCAGTTAAACCGTGGTTCACCCTCACCTTAATCACGGTTCAGCTAGGGTTTAACCACGGTTCGACTGCGGTTTTTGTTAGGTTATTTCTGGACAGTACTGTATATTAAAACAAGCATTCAATTCTGTTGTGCAAAATGTTAACAGTAATACTGACCCACATAGAATTATTAAGAAAATAGTTATGAAATCTCTTGGTGAAAGAGATTATGCAGCTTAAGAGACAATGCATCATTTGTTGTCTTTAAAGCTCCATAGCTCATCATTTAAAGTGATGCCAGTAAGTCTAAATGGTTCACGTAGAGTGCGTGATACTACAAGTGTTGAGGAAGGTGAATCTTGCACTGACTATTCACTACTTGATATCTATGCTAATCGTCATCAATATGACAGTTCGGATAATATTCTAAATATAAACTTTGTTCAATTTGCTACAACATACAAAGTTGTTAACAATGAACTGAAAAAATTGCCAGAAAATGTTATACCAAGAATACTCCCAACTTATTCTTCCAACCCCAAGGGCCCAAATTTTGGTCGTTATTGTAAATATCAACTTTTAAGGTACAAACCCTGGCAAACAACCCAAAACAATGCATGGGGTGACCAGGAACCAACTGATGAGGTTCTTATCAACTGTTGGCATGAATTCTTGCAAACACCTTATGGACAGTCTAATGTGCCAGACTGGTTTGACAAACTGCAAATTGTGATTCAGAGTCAAGAACCAGAAGATGAACCTTCTGAAGAGCAAGAGGTAACTCGAGAAGAGTGGATGATATTGTCAGACATCAACACTCCTTTTGACAACTCTGAACAAACACCAGAGTCAACATACAACTGGCATCTTGACAGAGCCAATTATTCAGAACAACAAATCCAAGAAGTGCCAACATGGATGAAAACAAACGAGGAGAACTACACTATTGATGAACAATATGATGTTGTTGATGTCGACAGTTTTAGTGAAATGCAAAAACTTGCTTATGACATTGTTAAATCAAATTGTGATGATACATCGTTTGAAAAAGAAAAATTATGCCTAATCATAAATGGTGTTGCAGGCACTGGTAAAAGTTATCTTATTAATGCTATTCGAAACCTTCTGCAAGTAAGTGTGCTGCTACAGCTACATATACAGGTAAAGCTGCATATAATATAAGAGGCATCACTGTGCATTCTTTATTAAAGTTACCTATAGGATCAAGAGGTAATAAAGACTTGACAGGACAGAGTTTGTGTAGATTACAGGACAATCTTAATAGCATTGAATACATCATTATTGATGAATACTCTATGCTTGGCCAAGTTACATTTGGTTGGGTAGACAGATGTTGTAAGCAAGCAACTGGTTATAATGACAGAGTATTTGGAGGAAATTCATTGGTTTTAACTGGTGATCCTGGTCAATTGCCACCAGTAGCAGATAAGCCTCTTTACCATACTAAACCATCAAATGCTGTTGGGGAACAAGGTTATCAAGCATATCATATGTTTGACAAAGTTGTTAAACTTACTGTAAATCAATGAGTGCAAGGTATGAGCTCTGAAAAAGCAAGATTCAGAGACCTATTGTTAAGACTTCGCAAAGGTGAATCAACAGTTAATGACTGGAAATTACTTCTCACACGTCAACCATCAAATATTCCAAACCTGTGTGAATTTGAAGATGCTACTAGACTCTTTTATAGTGATGAACAAGTTGCTAATTACAACCATGAACAGCTAATGAAACTTGAGCATCAGACCTCATATTAATGCTCGTCATTCATCTGCGTTAGCCAAAAAAATATCCTTGGATGATATGCCTGGGTTAGAACCTGTTGTGTTTTTAGCAAAGGGTGCTAGGGTTATGTTGACCATGAATTTGTGGTCAAGTGTTTGCCTCTGCAATGGAGCTACAGGAACAGTAGTTGATATTATCTATCAAAACAACCACCAACCACCTGACTTACCTATTGCGGTAATAGTAGAATTTGAAAACTGTAAAGGACCTGTATTTGATGAGAACAAACCATCATGTGTTCCAATATGTCCAATCACTGTCTCATTGCAGACAGAAGTTGGTTTGCATGAGAGACAACAGTTACCAATAAGGCTTGCTTGGGCTCTTACAATACACAAGAGTCAATGACTGACACTTCCAAAAGTCTGGATAGATATTGGAAAATCTGAAAGAACTGCTGGAGTTTCTTATGTGGCTATCAGTAGGGCAAAAACACTTTCATCTTGTGTCATTGAACCAATGACGTATGAACAACGAACAACTTTGAAATCATCAGCTAATTTACAGTATAGGCTTGAAGAAGAAAACAGACTAGATCAGTTAGCACAGACTACTAGTAGTGCATTCACAACAACAAACCATTGAGTTTGAATAAGTGATGGGATTACAATCCCAATTATAGTTTGATATATGTACTATAAGTGCATATATGCCTTTAGTAATTTTATTTATAAATAACCGAATAATGTAAATGTCACTATGTCTATAAAAATGTTATGGTGGCAAGACAAAAAAGGGTAAGTTGCATTTTTTCTCTTTCCCCCCGCCCTGCATTACTAATACTTACAGGTATTTCAGGTACATGTTGCTACATTTATAAGTAAATTGTTCATACTTTCTTTTGGTTTAAGTTATAGTTTTGCTTTTCTGACCCACAACTCTTGCTATCTCAACCTGCTGGACAGAATATCTTTCTATGTCAAGAAAAATGGTTACAAAATAATTGGGATATACTACATCATGTTTGCATGTAATGGAATGGAATCAGCTGGATTAATACATTGTACAGCACCTTATGTAATGGGATGGAAGCTAGCTGTTATCTTAATGAATTACAAGCTTCTAATATGAAACACTGCTGCAGGTCATCCTTCTTACCACGCAGTCCTAGAATGGAACAATCTGCCACATACATATGTGTCAGCTCAGTAGAGAACTTTAGGTTCTTACTCTTACAAAACTTGGATGCCTAGAGTATAACTCACTACCATTGACTGATGAATGTCATATTACTGACCCTGTGCTTACATTATTCTTAATTGGAGTTTCTGTTTCAATGTATCTACATATTGGTAACACAATCATCCACCAAGTATTTGGAAAATCACTACGGGCTATTATCACTTAAAAGGGGAGAATCTGTGAACAATCTAATCGTATCACAAAGATTAAGAACTGAAACATAGTGCTACCTAAGTGCTGTACTGTGCTTTTCATTCAAGACACTTTGAGAGCTCTCAAACATAGAATGATTTTTATTAAATTGGCATTTAATGTCACTTAAATATTGGCACACATACTGTTTGATGGATATATACATATGAAAATAAAAAATACTTCTGTTCAATAAATTATTTTGTAATTTAAATCTTTTGAAACAAAATAATTTCTACCATAGTTACATACACACTGTGTGTATCAAATTTCAAATATTCTGTCTGAGAGCATTCCCAGAATTTTGTCCCCAAAATTTGATAAATATAAACATACTGGGCATAAACATGTAACACCTGCAACCAATTCATTTTCAATATTTCTTCATGTCCATTTCATAATATAATACCTCACCTTTGTCTGTTACAAGTGTCATTGATAACAGAAGCCCAATGCTCTATTTATGACTAATATTTTTCTGTGACTGATAGCTGCCATTGAATTACTCGCTCTTGACTAATTACCCATGTTACGATTTAAAGATTACAAACAGATAAAATTTGAAAACCCCATTGTGATATGAAATAATAACAAGAACCCATTATACAATACATCAAGAGTCAAATGTTAGCTCCTCAATAAACACTAAGGCAGTAATAGGGAAAACCTAGAAAGTCAAATGTTTAAGGTGCTCACTACTTCAATAAGTTTCCCTTCTGCAGACCTGCCAAGTTTCCCGCATTTTGAGTGAGAGTTACGCATTCTGCTTTTGTCCCGCTGTCCCGCGCGCATCATTAAAATGATGCAAAAGTTACGCATTTTTACCATTTTATAACGTCCCACTTTTCATGACATGTAACCTGAAATAATAGTACTAACAATAACTCATTGACACCTATTGTGTGCAAAAGGTAATATGGCGCCGATGTGCCAATATTTACAGGTAACCATAGCAGACAGCAGACATGTCAAGTGTCAAGCATTTGGCGTGATTGTCACACATTTTTTTCTCAATATTCTTTCACGCACTCAAAATAAATTTTTAAAATCTTGTTAAAGCAGATTTAAAGGGGATTTTGAAGTTCATAGGGGGGAGTGTCACGCATTTTAATTTTGCAACCTTGACAGGTCTGCTTCTGCAATGTTATATCTAATTTCAACAATGTCAATATCAAGAAGGAAATCGGGGATGGTTTCTTCATCTTGCTCAGCTATAAGATCCTCAGTATTTTCCTCCAATAGTGCAGTTAATTCTTTGTTGAAAGCAGTAAGGTAGAACTTTTCTTTTGTCTCTCTGTTTTGCAGAAAAAGACGAGCATACCAACTTGTGCTTGCTGGAGAAATTCTCTGCTTTAGTTTGCATGATTCACACTTAACTGTTTTGCCACTGCCTTCCATTTTTCTGCCACAAGCACTACAAGTGTTGTACTTGGTTAGACTTTTGACTCCAATTATTGACACAGTTAACACACTAAAATTGGGACAGACTAAAATTGGTAAACATATAGGTTTTCTCATTTTCCACAATGTCGATACTATCTTCCCAAAACACAGCTTCTATTGTGCGTGTTGTATCTTGCAACATACAAGACCGTTTCTTCAGTATGCCATTATCCATCTTTATCGTTTTGGTGCCTGATAGTTGCTTGACTGTTGCTTTCAAGGAAACAAGCTCGTGAGGTGATGTTATTTTTATAGTAGATATGGTTGACACTGCAGATGATATGGATTCTGCTCTGGCAAAATCTAGTGGGTGGCTCACCTCTTTGACAGAAGTTGTGTTTTTGATGACAATATTATGATATTGTTCATTGTATTCATATTTTGTTAATTTTACAGGGCTTCTGTTTTCCATGGCTCTTCTCAAAGGTTTGATTTTCTCTGGCGAGAAGCAGATAGCCTTTGTTGTCAATTTATCTACTGTCTGAAGTTCACACATGGTGTAATTCACTTTTCCAGACTTTTGTACTGCAGTGACATTATGCACATAGCCTACAATCTCCCCAGCTAAAATTACAAAAGCATATATTACACACTTGAAAAGAACAACATCCTACAATGCAAGTATTATTATGAGTTGTGAATGGCGGACAAGGAAGTTCGAGGCAAAACAATGCAATTGCCTGCCACCAAAACTAATGTATTGTGAAGCTGGATCACATATCTTCTTGTAACACCTGATTGCATATGTACAATGTTTGTACATCGTGTAGCAACACAACATCCAGTGGGTAGAATTACCTATTTTGTTGACAAATCTAATGCCCCATGTTTCGCTGGGGTGGGAGGATACGGGTTTCCAATGGCAAGTGCATTACAGTAGTGAAATACCATTCAAAGTTCTAAAGGTTTGCAACAGTACTTACGTCTTGCAGTGTCCCTGTTTTCCATTTACTAAATTTTAGTTGAAATGAACATATGCGGGACGTCTACAGTCAAATAAAAGAAAGAAATTTAGGTCTTTTTTAGGTAACCTAAAAGGCAGAATATGAAAAGGTTTTTAAACACCAAAAACAGCACTCAAAACAGCAATTCGGTGATTCAATCCCCACTCAATCTTGACCATCCGAATTTCTCTGCAGGTTCTTTGTATTTCCTATGAATTTTCTTGTCTTTTAAACCATTATTTCAACATTATTTTTTTAATTTCGGAAAAATTATGTGAGCTTTGAGATTAAACTCTTGACCACTTTCATAATTCCATACCTGGCCATAGCCTTGACCACTGGGACTGTTATTTATTTTTCTATCAAGCTACTTATCTTTTATTTTTCTATCAAGCTATTTATCTATCTTTTTAATGGAATCAATGTGAAAGAGAATTAAAACAATGGAAAAACATACCTGATAAGAATACAGTACACCAAATACCACGAGCACATGCAAGAGAATTGAACACGTTGCACTTGTCACAGTCAGGCTGTGGTCAGGCGTTTGTTCGGGCGGAAAAAAATAGGCGCCTACGAACAGGAGTACTCTACCTTATATAAAAATTACAGTCGTTACATCGCCTAAAGGCCGGTTTCCACTTCAATCGTATCGTTGCAAAACGTAGCGTATTTCATTGTGTTTATATCATTTGTTCTCACAACGATATCATTTCAATGCCCCAACGCATAAATTTTACCCAGCATGAGAATTTCCATTCGTTTGGAGTTTTGAGGCAGCACTTTCCTTGCGATAGTAACTCCTAGTTTTTTACCTGTAAATTATTTTCACACTTATAATAAAACTACAGTCTTGCTTTTACAAAACAAAGAAACATAAAATTCGAAATTAAAATGTGTAATCATTACGGCTACTGATTAGTCTGAATAAGGCTACCTTTTATGTATATTTCCGTTCTTTTTTCCTTTTGTTGGCCCATTTTTTCGTGGTCTTTTTCGTATTTTCTATTTATTTTTGTTGTTTTTAAAAGGGAAATGGCAATATATTTTTTTTTCATCTATAAATTACAGATTTCACTAAAACATATTAAAAATGAGTAAAAGTTTAATCTCTAGACAGTTGCGTCCGTAGAAAATAGCCATTGTTTATTCCCAAATATTGTGCTTTGTCCGCCATCTTGAAACGATTTTGTTTATGTTAATTTATGCAGATTAAGTATTTGTGCCGTCACAACCTGGGTTGAAGGTTATAGCGCAAAATGCAAATTTGTCGGCAATTGTATACGCGATGTACTGTCACGTTTATGGGTGCACAAGGGATAGCAAAAAGAATACTGAGAAGAAGTTAAGCTTTTTCTTATTCCCAAAGGCAAATAGCAAGGATGAACTACATTTTAGCCAAGATGCATATATCCCATCACATTCTCCTTACTTTTTGGAGTCAATAAACTTCCCTGGAAAGCACAAATTATTACTTAAACCCAACGCTGTACTGACCATAAACAAAGCACTTGATGAAGCCAAATCAGTAAAACCTTTGAAAACTAAGAAGAGACGCACAGGAATTTTGTCAAGGAGAAAAGTAAGTGTATCATTACAGCAGGGTGCTATTATAAAAGTGTAAAGGGTAAAATTGAAGCTGGGATTCAACTGTTTTGGGGCCGGGAAATAGGGACTAGATTCCATTGATGTGCTAGAGAGGGCTGGTGATAGGGAAGGTAGTGATTAACACCCCCAGCAAGGTACTCCTAGGTGTGGTATGTTACAACCTAAGCTAGTCAGAAAATCTAGGGGCAAATAAATTGCTGAATGTTAAAAAAAGTGAACAACTGAGGCATGGAACTTGGGCATATAAGTCACAACAATAGATTTGATAGGGATTCCCATCATGATTAAGGTACTTACCCCGATATCTATCCCTGAATAAGAACCCAAACATAATACAAATACAAATAGGTTTTATTGTTCTTTAAGGAGGTTGATGACTTGATTTGTCAAGCTGAAAAATCTGTTGAAGTGACAAATGTTGCAGAAATGACAAAAGCAATATTTGGTGCTGAAACATGTGAACAACAGGTTGCATGCAATGTTGACAGGCCTTCACGATCAATTCACGTTCAGACTTTGCCAGTGAAGTATTTTGGAAGAAGTCGAGGTATGCAAACAAAGGAGCCTAAAACTATGGTCACAACGGGAACACAAACCTACATCACCAGTGACTTGTTGTCTACTTTGTTGTCAAAAGAGAAACTGTGAGCATTAATATGCAGACTGCATTGGGAATTGACAGGGGTGCTAAATATTCAGACCAAGAGCAATCAGAAAATGAATCCGATGGTGGAGAAAGCTGTGATGAGGAAAGTGAAAGTGAAGATAATTATAGTATGACATCTGGGGAGGACAGTGAAATGGAAAGATGTTCTGCAAAAGATAGGGTGCTGGATGATGAACCAATAATTCTAACCAGTGAGAAGTCTGTCAAGGACCAATGGAAATTCATAATTTGTGAAGGGTCTATTGCAAGGACATTTGCTTTGTGTCTGAAATATGAAAGTCGCTGTTCTGTTTTGGTCACAAGTGTAATTGGAAGCTATTGCAAGATTTTAATCTCATGTTCAGCTTCAGCAGGACATAACATATCCTGGTCAACAGGACCTCTTATGAATAGATTACCTGCTTTTAATCTACTTATGGCAGCTAGTATCCTAAGCACTGGTATGGAATCTAACAAAACAATCAGGTTTATGGAATCATTGAACATTTTGTCCATTAAGCGGCGAGAGTTGTCAAACATTCAAAGTGCATATGTAATTGCAGCTGTAGTAAGTGTTTGGAAAATGAAACAGCATAAATTATTGGATGGTCTAAAGGGAAAACTAGTTGAGATAGCATCGGACATGCGAGTGGATAGTCCAGGACATTGTGGACTACTTGGTGCTGGAAGTACACTTGATGTTGACAGAAATGTCATTCTGGACACTCAAATAATCGTCTAGTTAAGGTAGATTTAGTTAATTTTAAGGTAATTTTATAAGTAATTAAGTAATGATATGCTACCAACACACACAAAATTTACTCGCACACTAAAAGATTAACAAACACGTTACAAATATGCTATATTTGCAGAGCACAGAAGTTAAGAATGCAATGCCATGGAATTGGAATCCCTCAAAAGACAACTAGCCTACCTTGAAGAGTCTAATGTAGAAGTCAAGAAGCTTATCACAGACAGACATACACAAGTATCAGCTTACATGGCTCGGGAAAGACCAAATATCAAACATACTTATGATGTCTGGCATTTAGCGAAAGGTAGCTGCTTATATGCGCATTCAGATAGTTATGTACTGTCACAGGAGTTGCATATAGGCTCTGGTCCTACGATGTCACATTTCAATCCACGTTTACTGCGATGAAAAATATGATGGTGTCACGTGACCACATTTGCGTTTTTTCGGACAACTTTAGCACATCGGTTGTGAAAATATATATACGTGCGCGAAGTAGAAAAGCTAAAATATAAGCAATTAGAAACGATTTCGAAAGGTTTGGCAGTTTGTGAGCATACTTTAACTCTTGATGGTGTAATACAGCCGATACAAAATGTCTGGTTGCATAGACAAGAAAATTAAAAGTGTGTCGAACATGTCTGTCGCAGAACTCAAGGAATACTTACGAATGCGCGGCGTTACAGTTAATGGCTATTTGAAGCCAGCTTTGCTCGAGATTGCCCAAGCTGTGGAAAAAATTATGCTACCTATCGAGCCAAATCATGAATATGGAAATGCCAACAACTCGAAAAAGAAATATGTTATTCATGATATGGTAATCGAGCACCCATTGTCATATGCCGTTGTGAACGATTTCACCGATTCACCGCCTTTTGGCTTATACGATATATTTAACTATTTGATTTACAACATCGCTGACTACGATAAACAGGGACTTGCCGCGTATAAATCCTTCGAAGAATATAGATTATTCGACGAAGGCTATGTCGAGTCATTACTAACGACGACACTAGCACTTGAGGGTATGCATCTGTTTGTGGGGAAAGTACGGCCAGCCATGAAAGACAAGACGGACAATGGCGAGAAATTTTACGATATTTGGTTTATGTTGGAAGGCAGAGGAATCAATCGGGGTAGCGTTTTAATGGCAAGGTGCACATGTAAAGGAGGGCAGGATGGAGGCTGCAAACACATTGTATCATGTATGTATTCCTTGGAGGATTTATTAAATAATCGTGGAAGCGTGACGACAGGTCCATGCCAGTGGGTGAAACGGCCAACGTCTGAAACCAAACCATGTGACATTAAACATTTGCAAATCCGAAGATCTGACAAACGACCGACTGAATACAAACGAAAGTACGAACATTTTTATGCTGAAAATATTGATGTAGATGTCAGGCACGAGAACGATAGAAATCCTCCCTCAAAAAAGTCTCTTGACACATTTACAAATGCTCTGTCATCTATCAGCTGTAAACCCTGTGTTTTTCCATTGCTTCAAAAGTTTTCCCAGTCCTTTCAAGACAATAAAACAGATTTGCAACCCAGCCAAAACATAAAAAAACAAACAATGGAAGGTGAGTTATTGTAGAGCAATGTATTCTTTTAGCATACTAGTAAAGTGTTTTGTTTGTGAAAAAATAGTGTATGCCATTAGGAAGCTTAATAGTTTTTGTTAAAGATGTGAAGTGGTAAAAGAATGCTGTATCATTTGGTAAAATAGTGTGTAGTGTGCTTTGCAGCTTAAAAAGGTTTGAAATGTTTTGAAGTTCAAAAGATTCCATAAAATTTTATCTTATTTCTAGTTACAAAAGTAGAAAAGGAAACATTGGAGTCTGATCATGGAATACTTGAAGAAAAGCTGCTTAATTATCACAGAGAAATAACTTGCATGGAGTAATTTCTGCTGAGCACCTTTTGGCTAATATCTCATTAAGTGATGAAGATGTAGAAAATGTCAACACATGCACAACTGGACAGTGGAAATCCAAGGAATGGTATCGCCACAAAGCTGGCATTATTACTGCCTCAAAAGCAAAAAGAGTTTTCAATGCCCGACTTAAGTTGGCAAAGGGTTCTAAATGTAACATTGTGAAGCTTGTAAAAGATATTACATCTCCAAAATGTGCATTTAGATATTCTCCAAAGATTTCATGTGACCCAAAGAATGCAATGGAATGGGGTTTGGTTCATGAAGATTCAGCAAGGAATGCATACAACACAGTGGAAAATAAGAAGCATTATAAGCTCTGTCTACTTTCAAAAGGAGTTTTGATTTGCAAAAAGAAACCAATGATTGGAGCTAGTGTTGATAATATACGCACATGCAAATGCAGTATTGGATGTCAAGATATTGTGGTGGAGTATAAATGTCCATGGAAACATAGAGATAAACCTGCTAGAGAAGCATTCCTAACTCCAGAAATTGGTGGGACAGTTATTAAGAAAACATTTTCATTAAAGAAAACTTCCTCCTACTATTCCCAAGTACAAATTCAAATGTTTGTGTGTGGACTTAGTTTATGTGACTTTGTAGTGTGGACTAAGAAAGGAATTTTTGTTGTTCCTATACCATTTGATGAAGAATTTGTAACCTCTTTGTGCAAAGGGATTGAAAGCTTTTGGTATCGACATGTTTTGCCTGTCATGATACACAACTTATTAGATGATAGTGCATCCTTCGAAGTTTCTTGTTAGTATTTTCCTCTATATTGGTACACAGGATACAGAATCCTGGGGTTTTATTCATGCATGCTAATGTGTAAGAAAGCGATGTATAATATTAATGTTTGATTTGTTAATTTCAGTAAATGTTTCCAATGATGTGCCTGTAGAAGAAAGAATTGGCAATCAAAATGTAACAACAGAAGTGCAAAGTATAACTGTTAATGACGTTAACATTTACAAGACTTGTATAAGAAATCTGGAACCAAAGCAAATGATTAATGATAACATTGTTCTTATGCTATTCAGGTATGTATTACTTTTAGCAATCAAAACATTTGTACCTACATGGAGTGTTCAACCAATCAGGCTAGCTATGTGATATTATGTGGGGGTCTATTGCAGGAGAATCAAAGATTGCCAAATCCCATTTGTGAGCACATTCTTTTACACTGCTCTTTCTGGAGAGCAAGGAACCAACTCAATGAGGTAAATGTTGAAAAATATTCCTCAGGTATTCAACACAACTAAGGAAAAGGTTTACATATAGTAGTTCTCCCACTCCTTTAAAGTTACCGGTATTGGTGTTCAAAACTTGATTAACCATAGTGTTTTTCTCTGAAATTATTACAGAAAATCACAATATGAGAATGCAGAAGTTTTCTTCAAACCAGACTTATGGAAGAATGATTTTCTGTTCATACCAATTAACAGGAAGTAAGAAATATTATGATCTAGAAATAACATATTGAATACTTGCAGAATGTTTAACCCATCAAGTTGCAGACAGGCAGCACTCTCCTTGAGTAGTAAAATTTTCTGGCATTAGACTGTAAAATTATCTGGTGTTTAATTGGATAAAATGAGACCCATTCGATAGAAGTAATTAATAGATAAAATTATGTTAATTTGGTATGCATTGTTATTTTTCAGTTATCATTGGCTGTTAGCAGTCCTCACTCCATGGTAAGCATTAAACTAGGAAAGACAAAATGAATTTTTTTATGGAATTGAGCTGCAAACTCTGGTGTCAATTCAATTTTTTAAAATTAAAAATATTTGTTGACTTTTCTCCTAGGCATGTTTTGTTAATGGACTCCTTGACATGGGATATCAGCACTAGGAGAAAGGAATTTAGTCTCCTTTTCAGGTTACCACTATTAAATATTTATTTTTGATACAAATCATAAAATGCAATTTCAGTATTCTTATCATTAACAACACACTGAGCCAGATGTTCAGTCAACAACATACCAACTTGTTGTTTTTTGATTTGTAGATTCTTTGAGCATATGTGTGAAAAATACTCACTACCAAGAAAACACATCAAGCTTTCCAACAAAGTTTTAAAGGTAATTTTTTTCCTATTTGTTTTATCTACTGCAAAGCAGGGAATATGATATTACAATGTATAGTAGTTCATTGCAATTTTGTTCTTTAAAACAGGTACCTCAACAGGAGGTTTCAAGCAATAATTGTGGTTTTCATATGGTGCTATTTGTGCAGTACTTTTTGCAGGTACAGTACTGGGAATTAAAATCATAAGGTCTTAAGAGGTTAGTTTTATTGTACACTATACTTTTTTTAAATAGGACTTGGAAAGTTACATGGACAAAAGTGAAGAATATTGTGGAAAAGTTCATGAGTGGTTTCAACCAAAGCATGCTGAACAAAAAAGAACACAGACCAGAGAGTTTAATGAATAAAAAATATTTGACATGATTTATTTTGACATGAGTCCTTTGTCCACTGTTTCTAGGAAGGTTATACTTCCACATTGTCCTCACTATCACATGAATTGTCCTTCGATTCCCAGTCATAATGCTCACTATCTTCACTTTGCACACCTTTGTTATCATCATCATCATGGTCATCAATAATACTTGGACTGAGGTTGACAAGACAAGCACAAACATGAATAATACTGCTTGCATATGGCTTTAAAGTGAGTGGTATAACTCCTCGGATGAGTTGAAAACATTTCAATTTCCTGATCATTCTCTCCACATGGACACGTGATTTGGCTATTCTCCTGGTCATTGTCGTTGCCTTTGATGACACTTTGCCCTTGCCCATCATTGGGGGAGCAAGCAATCTGACATTCTTTAATGCAAGAAGGTCTTGTACATTGAAGCCCTTATCAGCCATAATGACATCACCTGGATTTAACTGCTCTATAAAGCCACACTCTTTTGTAATTTGCTTGTCACTTATACTTCCACTGTATAAATTTGACACAAAGTTAATATGTGGCACTGGTGATATTGATATGAAAAGCTTAAAGGTGTTTCTGGATTTGTATGCACTGAATGTTGACCTTTGGCTTGAGATTCGGCATGGCTTTTCAATGTAAAACTCGGTGCAATCAACTATTCCCCTAAGGTTTTTAACACTAGCTAATGAACCTGAAATGTAAACGTCCTTTAATTCAGCCACTGTTGGGAATGATAACAGGAATGATAGCTCTTTCTTTAAAAAAAGTATCCATGTTATAAAAATTCTACTGGCTGTTCCTGGAGCAATGTCAAATAGGTCAGCTAGCATTTGAATGCTTGGCTTTCTCCTAAGCCTTACCAAAGTTAAAAGAAGTTGCTCCCAAGGGGTCAGTTTTCTCAAGTTGTACTTGTTCTAAAAATATAACACAAACATCTGCTGAAACACATATTTTCATTCTTATATGTTTTCCTGTTATACATGTTAATAAAATCATAAATAATATTTCCTTTCAGTAATTACCTTCAAATGCCCATTTTGAACACCCTTCATTCTAGTCCATTTTACCCCTTTCCACATATATAAGTTGGTTGCCTTTTCCTTGACAAGAACATATAATGCTTCTAGTACTTCAATATTCAACCCTAAACAAAGAAAGTAAACAATCAGGTAACAGAAATTTAGTTAACAATGGGAATAAAAATAACTCAAGCAATGACCACTGCTCCGATGTATTGCCAGGGAGATATTTGAATTTCACAATGGTATTGCAAAAAAGTAATAATAATAATTAACTTCGGTGCCAGGCTTTATTGGATTAAATATATTTACCTGTATAATGGACACAGTTCTTTTGCTCCGTTACTTTCTGAATAAATGAAGTCTTTAGCTTGACACACCTATCTGTACATCCATCACTTTGCACAGTAGCCTGATCCTTTAGGATGCCATCTTTACTACTTTGTAAGGAAAATGAAAAAAATCATATACCTAGTTTCCCTGTTGCAAAATGACTATGTTGCATGGCTATATTGAGGTCTGTGAATATAAAACTGAATGGTGTTTGAATTTATCAAAACACTAAACAATTTTGGGCTACTTAGGGTTGCACTTGTGTTCTCAGTTTTGGTTAAGTTTCTCAACAATATCATAGATAGCCCAGGCAAGGTCACATTCAATATAATGAATACAATATTCATGCTTTTGGCCATCACACATTATGTAAACTCACAAGTATGCCTTAATGCCCTGCATTTATTTTTCTACCTAACTGAAGTGAATGATGTTATGTTATTGCCATGCCTTACAATGTTTCTCCAACAGATGCTTCATCAATCTGAGAGGTTTTCGTTATTTTTGATTCGTTTTCCTGGTTCACTTTTTGGTGGTCAGTGTTTGTTGCATTTTTCTCGTGGAAATCTTTGTGTTCATCCCCTAACAAAAGCAAAGCTTCTGCGGCGGACATTTCAAGCTCACTTTTAAGACGTTTGTCATTTATAGAATGCTTATCACGATGCTTTGGTGGCTTTCGTTTTCGTTGTAACCGCTTGATCTAGAAGTATAAAGTATAAAGTATGAAAATGAAAACACTTCCATATGCACTACATGTGAAAGTTATGATGTAAATACCAGACAAAATTTTAAAGGAACAACGTACTTTATTTACATCTGCTGTAGCGGGTATCGGATCAGGATATTCCTCTGTTGGTCCATTTCCCCCAATAAAATGAAAACCGCATATATAACTGTCCTTCCGACACACAAACGCGTCACCTCGACAGCAAGCCCTTATCCAAATTTCTCTCCTTTCCCTCGATTTCTTTAAATTAGGGAAGCTATAAAATGATACTGACGTTCCATCGTCCTTTTGTAATCGTATTGGATACCTTGAATCACTTTTACATGTGCCCCAAGCACATCTTTTAACCATTTTCAATACATATAAGTCGAGCAAGCGCTGTATAAATACATTACCATATATCGTGGTTATATTTTGCTGTCAATGCAACCAGACATTTTGTACGGCTGTATTACACCATCAAGAGTTAAAGTATGCTCACAAACTGCCAAACCTTTCGAAATCGTTTCTAATTGCTTATATTTTAGCTTGTCTACTTCGCGCACGTGTATATATTTTCACAACCGATGTGCTAAAGTTGTCCGAAAAAACGCAAATGTGGTCACGTGACACTATCATATTTTCATCGCAGTAAACGTGGATTCATGTTGCTTTTAGCACGTCTTTCGAGTGGGACATTTTTTACAGCATTAACTGTTAGATATTTGCATCCATAGGCGAGAAGAAAAGGTTGCTGAAAGTTGCACAGACCAAGAAATTTCAACATGGGACGAAATTGTAATTAAAATGTGAACATAATAAATTACGTTTAAAAATGGTATGTTAAAAACACATACTCAAATAAAATATGTACAATGGTGTCATTTATCATCACCCTCGTGGCAAGAGTCAGGGGCGGATCCAGCTTAAAATCTGACTGTAGCGAAATCCTAGGTCCCGCATAACTGGGGGGGTCCGGGGGCATGCCCCCCCGGAAAATTTTTGAAATTTGAAGCCCGGAAATGGCATTTCTGACGTTCTGAGCACTGCATTATGCCATAAAATATGCCCTTAACCAGGCCATATTTTAGGCAAAAAAGCACTTTATTAACTGAAAAAATTCAAACAGCATATGATGCAGCAGTAAATGTTTATTTGTAAACCATGTTCAAACAGTATAATGAAGGAAGTTAGATGAATGTTCATTTGTAAACCATGTTGAAACAGCAGGACGAAGGAAGGCATATAAACGTACATAGAAAACGTTTTGAGCAATGACCCTAAGTATCCTTCAGTATTAATTTTCTCAAAACTTTGAATCTGACTGTTGTATTATATAGGTAGTGGAACTTTTATGGCATTCTGATGTTATTATCCACTACCAACACTGGTCAGCCTGGCCACATGTTAAAGCTTGAGATAGATAGATTACTTAGATTATCTACCTAATCAGATATATGATCTTAGGACACTGGCTGAAATGGCGGCATTGATTATGTAACATATTAGGCTTCGTTCAGCAACACTGCCATGATTATAAGGCAAATTTTCATTTTACCCAGCTGATATCATGGGCATCAAGCTCTACATATATGCTGCTATGCTGCCTGGGAAGACATGCTCAGAACATAATAGTTAGCCATTAAAAAAAACACTTTTAACCATCAAGCTGCAATATGCCTTGCTCATGCCAAATGATATTACTTATCAAGGGGGGTATTGGCCACTGATGCTGATCGCATAGCATTTAAATGGCAGAAGCTGGCTCATGATATATTAGATGTATTCTTGATACTGTAGGTTATATAAACCATTCTAAACTTTGTTAACACATACATGCCTTATGTTTAAACAGAGCATCCCTCCACACCTTTATAAACAAGAGGACATGCCTTTAACTCACTACATGAGTAACTTCTTTGGTGTCATACAGAGTAATAAAAACAAAGTAAGGCAAATTAGGTAGCATTGCACCTTAATAGGTTAAATTAGTAAGGCTGAGTGGAAATATAAAAAGTATAAGTTGCTGCTATAAATAACAGATTTATTAAACGTGTACCAGTGAATTTTATCATATATTGAGGGTTAGTCTTTGATTTATATATTCCTCTTAGCATAGGGAATATATCTATCAATATTCTTCTATATTATAGTGATTGAAATGACAGAGTTTAGATAAATTTGTGATGAGAACTCACGCTAATGTTCGTATGTCCCGACAAGGCTTTATAGTACACTGTATCAATAATTTTATTGAGCATGTGCACAGCACAGTTAGGCCAGCCATTTTTATATATTTAAATTTATGTAGGAATATAATATATCATTGTGAATGCAAATTAATAAATAATAGTATTCACGTGAACTCAAGCAAGAACTTGACCGACAAGAGATACATATTAATATATTCACGAGGCAACTGGCCTACCTGACAGGAAAGTGATTACACGCTCGCAATTGCTGGGTGACAGAGAACTGCAACTGGGCAAAATTACACACAAACACTTCACGTTCGATGCCACGCTTTGCTTTGTAATCGGCAGACAATGTCTCTTGACACAAACGCTTGATCTCTGACAGCTTTTTTGCTTTCTCGAAGAAAGATACTTGCTCGTTAAGCGTACAATTCAGGCGGTCTAATATAGCATTGGACGCCATCGTTGCAAATCAAGCTAAAGCACTTTGTACTTGCCATCATATAACATCGTTCATAACGCAGCATAAGATTGCGCAACTGTATCTGACTGTAGCGAACTCTAGCCACTATAGCAAAAATGTGTTATTTTGATTGGTTAGATACAGTCTGACTATAGCAAATACCCCCCGCTGACTGTTGCAAAACTCATAGGAACCACCGCTGACTGTAGCAAAATCACCAAGATTTTGATCGCAGGCTTCCAACGAAACGTCATGATGTCCATCTAAATGATGTTATTTAATGAAAGGCGAATGCCTAAAAAGCAGGCCTATTTGCGGGCTTTAAGGTCACTGGAAATCCCAGGAAAGCGACGAAACAATTTCATAGACAACCTACTTCAAAAATTAGAATATAATAAGATCCAAAAATGATGGGAAAATGATAAAATTGGAATAAATAAGTATGAATAATTATTTCCAGAATTAATTATGTAGAAAATAATTTTCGGAAAAGATTCTTCCGAAAAAAATCTGACTGTAGCATTTGCTACAGTTGCAATAGTCTAGATCCGCCCCTGAGAGTAGATATATCCCTGTCATTGATGTCCACACCATTAACATGCAAGGATGGTTGACTGCGACACCTTCATCAATTACATGGCAAATAGGTGAGTTTGGCTCTTTCTTGAGTTTATCAATTCCAAATGTCTCTTAAAAACAAAGCAAATTTACTTATTTTAAATTAGAGATCAATATTAATCCATTCTTTGTCTAACAAAAACTAATCTTACTTCGAGCATTGTTTATAATACTTACCTACTGTAACATGCATAAATGACCATACCATATGAGTAGCATGTAAATTTTATTTTGGAAACCAGTATGAATAATAGAAAGTAGAAGCATAACCACTTTTTGATTCTTCAAAGAGAGCAAAAAGCAATCTCGCCCCGCCTTCCCCTATCATTGCATAACAGCAGCAGAGTAACGGGAGCATCATGTAATAATGTTCATAGTAAAGTATCCTTAGAAGGCAGCAGCAGAACAACAGGAGCATCAGGTAATAATGTTCATAGTAAAATATCTTTAAAGGAGTAGTCAAGGTTCATGACAACTTGCACTTATATCAAACTAAATAACATTCTTACCTCTCTCCCAAAGTTTGAAAATTCAAAGTTACATAGAAGTAGAGATATTCAACAACAAACATACGAAAACAAGCACAATTTACAATCGCCATTTTGGACATCATAGCGAACCCGCCATCATGCAGCGGTAATGCACCGTGACGTCACTGCGCGCTTTGCAATCAGTGAATGCATCGCATGCATGTGAAATAGAGTTCAAATTGTGCAAGGCTGGTGAAAATATTGCATAAAATTGTAAAGAAAGTACAATGAGCGTCAATGGCGATTCGTCAAGTGAACGGTCATCTAGCTATACAAATTCAGACTCCGAAGATAGCGATTAAGCATGTTTGAAATGTTTCGACGGAGAAATTCAGCCATACGCTTTCGAACCTGTTGACGATACGATTTCTGATACTGACACTGATGGGGAAATAGATATGGAGGTTGAAGAATCATCAGAAGATTCCGACGCCGAAAATCCACTTCAAAACAAAGACTGGTTAGTTTAAATGCTAAAACCAAGTTTTTCTTGAAATAATATGTCATTATGACGTTTAGTGTTCAAAGTAAAGTACAATTATAGAGTACCTGGCCACATACGGTTTTGCCAGGTATTCTATAAGTAGTCCAAATGTTCTATGATTCAAGTCAATTTGATCAGAGAATATATTGTGTAGTCAAGCTTTTTTAGAGCACTTCAATCAAGCTACAGAGACCAGAGATATCATTATCAAGACATTAAATTTTCCCCCATTTGCATTTTGTCTATCATAATCCCACACTTCATGATTGTTACCTAGGTGTTTGTGTTCACATTGCCAAATTATGGATAGGGTTGAAGAAAGTGTTTGCTGTCAGGAAATCACAGAGGTTAAATGGAAAAATGAAGAGAGGTAGCCCAAGTTGAGCAGATAAAAATTCCAGGCTGTATCACTGACAATCCAGGATTTCAAGCTGTGTGTCTAAATCAATGGGTATTACAGGCTGCGTGGAATCAGTACCGTCAAGAATATGGCACAAGAGCATATGAAGGGCCTGAGCACAAAAACAAAAGGCATGTAGCCTATAGACAAATGGTTAGATGGTGTTGGGGTGTACTGGGCAAAGATATACGAGTACCTTTGCCTTCCTGTGCTGTATCTTGTATTCGAGCACATTTTCCACCCCCAGGATTGGAAGAAGATTTTGAATTTGATGGATTTAAGTTTGCTGATGAATGACAGTATTTATATATTTATATGTTTCCAGTGGCGAAGCCAGCCCGACATTTGGTCACGCAAATGCAAGTTTTTCTGTGTTTATAGACCGTATAAGGAATCAATTTCTAAAGAAATGAATAATGATAATGATTTAAATTTGCATAGCAT